>WOGN01001731.1:0-18352 GCA_015342105.1 Leptinotarsa texana
ATATATATATGTGTGTGTGTGTGTGGGCTATCAGAATATGTCCATGAATCTTTTATATAGGGTGTCATCTGACTTGGGCTACCTCCATCTTTGAAAATTTAAATTCAGACCTGTATTTTTTGTTGTAGTTTGTGGATCGTAGATGTCTACTTCATACTGAGAAATTGAATGTTATTTTATATTTCCGGATGTTTCGGTAATATTTGATTACAATTAGGTGAATTGTCACGTGTGACAAAAAATGTTTAGAGGCTCGTGTGATTCACTACAATTTCCTGAAACCGGGCTAAACCATCACATCAGAGTCCTATTGTAAGTAAGTCGATGAAATGTACGGAAAACTGCGTCAGCAGCAGCCGGCACTGGTCAACAGAAGAGATCCGATCCTGCTCAATGATAACGTCCGTCAAAGTTCTGCCTAATCCATCATACTCACCAGACCCCTCGCCAGCCGACTACCATCTTTTCAAGCAGTTCAATAACTTTCTCACCGGTGGAACCTTTGCCAATCAGGACCAGGCAAAAAGTCTTCGTCTTCATCGAATCCCGAGCACACAATTTTTACGCTGACAAAATTAATTTACTCAAGTCACGTTGGTGAAAGTGCACTAATTCATATGGTCCTAATTTTAATCAAATTGAATACGTATTCACTGGGACACCGGACAAAACTTTTGAAACGCCCTAATAGTAAAATATCGTCAAGTGGTCTGAAAATCAAACTTAGGTTTATATAACAATGCACTGAGTGTAAGCTATTCTCCTCTCTCTCTCTCTCTCTCTCTCTGATAAAAGCAAATGTTAACTATATTGTCTTTCTTTTCCACTTGTAAAAGAAAGGGGTACTATATAAAAGTATGTGTTTTATCGCTTATTTTATTGATGTCGCATGTGTATTCTTTCGTGGTTCCAATGAAATAATGATAACTTGTTGATAAAATCACTAATAAGTATTTTATCAACTATTGGAATGGTATCAGTTTCACACTATGATATCAATTTTGAAACAAAACGTACCCAAATGTTATTGGCATTATCGCTCAATATCTGGGGATATTGTAACGACTATTATAATCTCATCTTCTTACAGACACCAACATAACATTCAATTCAGTCAGCCCTGGCTTGGTGAGGAATACCGGACACCTTGCAAATTACTCTACACTGGAAAATTCATTGCTAACGAAATTATCAGTGTGGCCTTGGGTATGGTTGTTTTTAAAAAATCCCAAACAAGGTTGCCAATCGATCGTCTACCTAGCTGTTGAACCTACTCTGCACAAAGTTTCAGGTTGCTACTTCAGGTAATGGTTTTATAATTTTCAAGTGTAGCAAGAATATTGTACGGACTTTAACATCAATTTTGATTTATTTTCAGTGACTGTGAAATCAAGGATCCAGCTGATGTGGTGAATGACTCGAACATTGCGAAAACTCTTTACGAAAAATCCTGTAAGATTGTTAATATTGATCCAAAAAATATTTCGGTATCTACTAGGAATGAGGCTGCGAAAGTAGAGGGATAATATTGTTCTGTATGATCAGTTCTTTCCACAAATATATAAAACTTTTGGATTTATATTGATTTATTTCAAATATATTATTTGGTGCTCACTCTAGTCCACTTCTCACTTGTTGCCCACAACCATTTAGCATCACTTTCATTAGTAGCATTTTCACCCACGTCGCTTTCTTCGTAATTACTGAAAACATCACAAAAATATTTGGTGTACAACAAGCTATTTCACTGAGGCCCACTCTGTTTATAATTTTTGAATTTCTGTTACTCACCTGAAATACTTTCCAGTCACTTTTTCTACAGTTTTATCGATAGCTAAAAATATTGTACTCTGCGCCCCTTGCTTGGGACTCTTGACGAAAGGCCATGCTAACGGTTTGACAAATATGGTAGCTAACCAGCTATTGTAAAAACTCATATGCCTCGTTATTTCTGTATCTACTATTCCAGGGTGGACACAGTTTGCAGTGACACCTGTACCTAAATGAAAAAAATTGAAGCTACTTTCATGATTATGAGGGTATATAACAAATGGAATATTGAACTCAGGTAATAAAATAAATGTAGCCCATAATCATCTCTGTATAAAAACTTGTAATACATTTCACTAGTTCAGACTTCCATTGTCTAATATAAAAAATGATTTGAAATCCCCGAAATAACTGAAAAAGAAGAATTAAAAATGAATATCTGAAAATAACAATTATATTAAGCAAAAATAACCTGAAATGAAATAATAGTGAATTAAAATACAAGTAAAAATAGAATGATTGAACAAAAAATAAAGAAATACAAATGAAAACTAACAATCGAAACATCGTGAACTAACGTGGCTTTGAATATCTTAACTTTTTATTTTATTTTCATTTGTATTTCTTTATGTTTTGTTCAATCGTTCTATTTTTACTTGTATTTTATTTCACTATTATTTCATTTCAGTTTATTTTTGCTTAATATAATTGTTATTTTCAGCTATTCATTTTTAATTCTTCTTTTTCAGTTGTTTCGAGGATTTCAAATAATTTTATTAGACAATGGAAGTCCGAACTAGTGAAATTCATCATGAAACATTGTCAATCACCTTCAAACAAATTGTAATGCATTGTTTGAAACTTTCGGTGTAGTAATGAATATTACTGGAGTCTTCAATAGGAAGATTGAAAAAAAAATGTGTTTGTTTGCATCACGAGCTGACTACGTGACACTAATAGAGGTCCCTAAGGTATGAAATTTGTTTCTGGGAAAGTACCTCGCAAGTTGAGATGAATGCGATATGTGTTATAAAAGAAAGCCCTTAAATAAGACTACGACGAAACCTAAAGAAAGTTGTAAACTCTTATTTATTTCTTATGTGCTAACGCACTGAATGGAACTAATGAAATAATTTCTGGAGAAAAATAATATGGTTAGCAACTTTCTGTTTTGATTCAAAGCCAAAATCCTGAACTCATTTTTTAATGAGGTTGTCTCTATTACAAAATAATCCGGCCATTGACGATATTCTTTCAAATATGAAAATCTAAGAAAGTTTTTTGATACTTTTTAAATTCATTTAAAAATTGTGACATGTTGTCTCAATCAAATAACTGAAGCAAATTCAAGCTTGGGTTTCGCTAGACTGTTATGTAGATATTTTATAATGTTTATATCAGAGGTCGACAACCTTTTAACAAAAAGGTGCACATGTGCAATTTTGAACAAAGCCAAAGTGCCACAATAAAAAACTGTATGATTTTCATAAAAAAATTGTTAAAAGTAATGAGGAAGGTAACTAATAAAATAAATGTAAATTACAATTAAAAAAGAATGTTTTTAACTGAAGAAGACGTTCCCGGAGCTAAACTAAAATTTGCAAAATAATTATGAATATCATATGAATACATATGAATATTTATTTATTTTTTGCACAGTTAAATCCACATTCCTTGAAGGATGTATCCATTTCTTGCATCTAACCTCGTTAATATGAGATTTTATAAATGGTATAAAAAGCACATTTTCTTCCGGATATCGATTATCCGACATACAATTCGCAAAAGAGCAATGGCATTATACTAGCACAAAATAATTTTTTATATCAGAATTATATTTTTAAATAATAAATTAATATTACGTAAAAAGTACTGTTTTACATGTGAATAGTTTATATTTGTTGCTGTGACATGTTCGCTGTACTATTCTCAGGAAAAAGGCTCATTAATTTTAATACTAGCCGGTTTCGATACGGATTTAAAATGATTTTTATACGGGAAAAACTTGCATATAGGACGGTCTGAATGCTGAAAGCATTGCAAATGCCACTTTTTTGAGGCAAATAAATTCATCTGGCAAACTAGCCCAACAATTCAGTATTTCGTTTGATTTATTCCGAGGAACACCTTCTAATAATCTTCTCAGTTCCACATATTTTGTCTTCCATCATTTGGAGTTCCTGAATTCAATATGCTGATTTTATCAAGGAGGACAATGTTTATCAAAATCTTGACCTCTTTCAGCAAATTCTTCTTTCAGTGAAGTCATGTAATTTAATATTTTCTAGTTAAATGCAGCATTATCACAATCATTAAGGTTGGGTACGTATGATTTTAGATTTGGAAAGAATTTATATGTATGGGAGGTGATATCGCAAATAAATAAATTTACTTCCATTTTAAAGGACTTCCCTGACTAATTTTTTAAAGAACGTTGCCTGCTTTATATACTGAGCAACTGCTGTTCAGATTATCTCCATTCTGTCAGCATTATCCTTGAACCCCCATTCAAGTCTCTTTTCTAAATATCATTAACACCAGATGTCCCGAATACTACGGTTTCCCATTCGAAACAGCCGATTTTTACCTTTTTATATTCATTGTTATATAGCACTGTTACACTGATGTGTATTGAAAAGGGAAAGTGTACCCTGTTAGATATGAATAGAAATCAGTTTTGGAATTAGGAATTAATTTTCTTCATCTCCTGAAGAAGCCAACTTGGTTGGCTTGGTGATGAAACGTTTGTCAAGAAGATTATTTCAGTTGTGGTGATCGGGAAAAGTGCTTGTTTTGGATTTAAATAATGATAATAATAATATGTAGATATGTAGACATTGGTCAAGTCACTTAACTAAGTAAAAAAAGTACATTCCAAAATAGATTTAAAATAATATCAAAATTATATAGAAGCAAAGTGGTAGTACCTGGTGTATAAAGTGCGTGTATAGATATAAATAAATTATATAACATTAAGACTAGACCAAGATTTCGTTGAAAAAAATTGTCAGTCTACATGAAGAAGTCCGTGAGTTTTATTTTAAAGTAACAAATGGGTAGTGATTTCAGAGTAGGGGGTTAGGTGGTTGTACACTTTGATTCCCATAATTGCGACACTTTGGCTCGTTATTTGAAAAGTATGGTTCAGAGTAATTTCGTGTATTTTCCTTCATGGAATATGGATATGTAGTATCTGGGCTTGGTGCTTTCTATCATGCAAGCTACTTCCAGTATATACAGGATGATCACTGTTAAACTGCATAGGAATTTGAAAAGAAATTTTCATGGTTCGAGATAATGAGAAGAGGTCATATCTAATTATCCATTTTTGGGCATTCAATATATTGTTGACCGTAGATAAAGTCTCCCACAACGAGAAACATAATCACAGCCGAGACTCAATTTCACTGTGTTAGACAGACATAGTTATTAAGTCATTTGAAAATCTGTTTAAAATCTGTGTATATCTGTTTTTCCGTTAATCAGCTGTCGCCCCCATTCGAACGACAACTCTCAGAAGTTGACAACCTTGTGCTAACGAGGTCTTACGTTTTAACGTGTGATAACTAACACGGTTGCAGAATCATCCCAGCTTGAACCAGATAAATTCTCTCGAAAAAAATATCTGGTCGAGGCGGGAATCGAACACACGGCCTTCCGATCATGAGTCGGGCGCACTACCACCGCGGCCAATTCCACAAATTATATAAAATTTTTCTCTAAGAATATATATTAGCTTAGAGCAGTGAACTGCCCAATTCAGGTTAGGTCCAAAGTGATTGGGTCTATTCGACCCTCCACCGCAACCCGCAAGGGTTTATTGTGGCTCACACCTATTCACACTCGGCAAAATAAACCCAGCTTCTTAACGAAGCCGATTAGTTTGTATGGTGAGTGGTTTTTCGGGTCAGATGATAAGAGTACAACTTTGCCGAACTCTAAAGACCTGATTCGGATCGTCAAGTTGCAAAAATCCCACCTTGATACCCATGACAACCTTCCCATATAAGGGTTTTTACACGTCAGCTACACCTGACGATGCCTTACATCATCACTTGAGCGTAAACTTTTGCTAATCTGTTCATGGAAAGGGTTTGTTCCCGCACCTGAGCCCATTTCAGGTGCTCTGGTTCTATATAATTATTGTATATATTTATTGAGAGACTTTCACTCAACAGTTTATGCCTGAGGGAGCTATTGTATAGTTAAACATGTGTCACGGTTTTGTAAACGGTTAGTGAAAATCTGACTCACAATAAAGTGTTATTTAAATAGGTTATGAAAGATTTTCATCACCAGACAGTAACATCACATAGCTTTTACTTAGGAAACATTCAATTCATATAATAGACTTGTAAATAAATCTTTCCTTGGTGGAAATTTTCTTGGAAGCAAAAAATTGTGACTTGTCTCATACCATACGTGAACTGAACCCAAAAGTTTTCAGTACTATTGATTCCAAATAAACCTAGTTTCCTATTTCCTCATGAGAGTTTATAAAATGTTAAAATTTATTTGTGTTCAAATACTAAATAAATAATAAGTCTTTTTGTTATTGGGATGGACTGACTTTGCCAAACAATCTTTTAAATTTTTTTTTCATATTTCCAATAGGATTCATAAACTGTCATTTATCTCCGTTAGATATCACTCATAAATTCGTTTTTGAAGTTTTTTCTGCAGAAGCTTGATTTTGAAAATACACATTATACATATCTACAATGGTATTTTCACAGATGATTCGCAGCAATAGTTACAACCTCCCTGTCGTATTGCTGAAAATGCCCATCAAAACAGGTGTAACGTTCGGAGGGCTTCCCAGCCCAGATAACCAAAGTTAAGATTATACTTTACTATTTCCAGACTTACGAAATAATTCAAAAACTCTAAGAGACATATTCCAGTCTCAACAATTTTAACCGAAGTTCATTTATTCTGTGGTTATTCTCTAAGGTTTGCATTAAACATTTCCAATCCGTGAAAAGTGATATGTGTGGCTCTTCCCTTCGAAGTCTTGAAATACTGCTATAAATTACCTTCAAGTCTCCTGGCAAGTTCTTTAGTGAACAGTACATTGGCTAATTTACTCTGAGCATAAGCACCATAAGAGTCATAGTTCCGGTCACTATTCAAATCATCCTTTTGCAACTTTCCCGACTTATGAGCCACGCTTGTCACATTGATTATCCTGCTTGGTGCCGATTCCTAAAATAAGAGATTAGAATATTATTAGTACTGAGAAGAGATATTGTTAAAAATGATTTGGAAAACATGCTTTGACATCTTTAATCAATTTCAAGTACCTATTCATTTAATTATTGAACATAACACCTTCCAAAAGTCATGACACTGCCATTAAACAAGGTAACTTTGATGTTTTTTGAAAATATATACACTATTTTCGATTTTTTTATTTATATATTCTTTTCTTGTTAGCATATGCATTATACTAATATGTTAATTATTAGAACTTTTGTACTGCCATTTTTGGATAACAAGGTACTCTTATTTAAAAAAATTTGGACTATGCACTCATAGATTCTCACTTACGCTATGGATAACCGTTTTGGGGAGCATGCAGTTTAACTTTATTCAAAATTCTATTAATTTTACAGAAAAGGGCAATACGGTATATAGGAAACCTTAAACCAAGAGACTTCTGTAGAACCTTCTTCAAAAAACATAATATTCTAACGGTAACTGCATTATTTATACTGGAATCTGTGTGTTTAATAAATAAGCATATATTCAATTTTGCTGCATCCTCTTCCCATTACAACACTCGAAACTGCAGACACACTCTGAAACTCACTGTGCCAATTAAAACATTACCAGAGACTCCATATTTCACAACAGTGGAAAAATGTACAATCATTTGCCTATGGACATAAGATGTGCCAATATAAATGACTTCCAATTGAGGAAGTTAGTCAAACAATTTCTATCTGATAGACCTTATTATACTTTGGATGAATATTATAATGATAGCTTTTAGCTGACTTACACATTATTTATCTTTATTCATTAAGGAGCTTTTAAGTTGTTACTTTTTATGTCTACTCTGTTATAAACTTGACTCGTATAAAAATACATACATATCTTTTATATCCTCCATTTTAACATACTTTGTACCCATGCACTATTTATATTTTTATTTTAATTTTAGTTGGTATGTATTGCATTTTTTTAAGTATGTACCACAGAAGCTTTGTCTACAAGACTATGTCTTATGATAATAAAGCATATTATTATTATTATAATCTGACTAATTTGATAATCAGATATCGCTATGCATATGGTTTGTTGTTCTACGGCCTCACTGTATATGGAACGCCAATTTTCTAGATCACTTTCAGAGAAAACATATTTTGATATGCTTTTTTACGTGTTGCAAATAATGTGCATTCAAAGACCGAGAGAAAGTAGATCATTTTCCGATTCTTGTTACTAAAATGCAAGTGTTAATTTCACAATATGATAACAAAATCATGTCTTGAATATTGTAACAGTCAGTTTATATATTTTAGTAACTTTCATGTTTTTTCTTTGACTGGTTTTATACTATTGGGTAATAGATAAATGAATAAAATAAGTCTTTTTTGTTAAAATCTAATTATCCAGATTTTGATTATCAGGACTAGGATTGATTCAAATTGATATGTATAATTAGACATCTACTCTAGTAATTTTAATGTAGTTAAGCACTATTCTCAAAATTGATATAAGATTTCCTGCTGTTTGTTTTTATAAAACCAAAAATAATTATTATTTTTTGTTTAATTTTTGTATTTTAATTTGTTCCTAATCTATCTTTGGATGTTTTTATTTGGGTATTTGACTGTCTAATTTTATCAACATATTATTTAATGTTTCTTCTGTTTTTATAAATACTCTGTAATAGATTTCTTCCCTTGGGGGAATTTTTATTATTCATCAAAATTAGTTTTCTAAGTGGAATGACATCATTTTACAACAATCTAAACGTGGCATACTTTTCTTTAAAGAACTAATTTTGATGATTTCTAAAATGTCCACCAAGTTACTCTTGTAATCTTGTTACATGAAGAAAATATAACTATTTGACAGTATATTTACAATTAAAAAATGTATTAGCTCAATAATTGTGTGAAATATTCAGTATAAATGTGGTGCTACAAATAAACTGTGTCAAAAGAACAATTTGTACCTAAACTACCAGAGCGTCTTTATAACTTCTACCTCATAGATGTTAGTTACATATAGTGTTTCAATGAAATATTAAAAAATGTGATTGTTTTATGTGGTTAGTGTTCATTGGGTTGTAAATTTGTTTCAAAATAGTGCTCTTCTTGGGTGATATACATCTTACTTTCAGTCTATCTAGAAGTAAATTGGTGAGTAAAAAATGTCCCATGTGATTCACTCCTAACTGCATCTCAAATCCCTCTTTCGTTTTTGATTTTGGGGTTTTCATCACCCCTGCATTGTTAATCAGCACATCCAATTTTTTCTCACGAGCTTTGAAATTCTCTGCAAATTCTCTTACAGACTCCAAAGATGCCAGATCGCACTTTCTGCAGTAAACGTATTTATTTCTAGTGTTCAATACAATTTCCTCCCTGGCCTGAAACCTGAATTCATTGATAATATCTAGACAATAAACTTCTTAAAGAATACTCACAGTTTCACAACGTTTCAAATCTCTACAAGCCATGTAAACTTTTGCACCTCTCCTAGCTAATTCCCAAGCAGTTTCCTTTCCAATACCAGTATTGGCTCCAGTTATAATGATTACTTTCCCTTCAGCGACTGCAGTATCTGAACCTTGATAATTCAGTCCTCCCAGCCATTCCCTACAAATGAAATAAGAAACACAGAAAATGGTGTTTTCAAATATCAACTAGACTGTTTTGCATACTTTGTCAAACAAGCAACACCAAAACCAGCTGCTATCGTAGATCCGAGAACGAAATATTTCGGCATTTTTACATTCTTGAAGACCATGTTGAAATTTTTGATGATAAATAATTGCAGCGTTTTTCAAATTTGCAATTTTTAATTTTTAGGTTAGTTCAGTTACCAGCATAACCTTTCTTCTATTTCTACTTTTTTTCTCAAAAGTCGAAACTAGCCAAGCTGCTAGAGCAGTGACGTAGTAATAATGTAATTTTTAGTTCTGAAAAATGTTATAAATATTTATAAAATCACAAGAACAAATTAAGAACTTCTGATAACTTTCAATAAACAATTCAGCTTAAACAAAAAAAATATTTAAATTTGATCTTTCAAATTTATCTTTGGACTAGGTTATTTAACAAATATATATTGGTGACCCTGATGGAAAGTGTTATGGTATGAGAGTTTTATTCATTTCAAAATGAGATTGGTCAATGGTCAAAGTATTAAAAAAGTTGTTGGAAAATCTCCAAGTACGTTTATTCAAAAAGTGAATTTCGAACTACATTTTCAAAATGATCCAAAATATTCCAAGTAGTGAATTGATTCAAATATGTGAGGTTCTAGCGGAGCAAGAAAATCTGCAAGTAACTCTACGGGAAGCGACAAAAGGTGCGATGATAGCGGGTTTTGGGGCCTTCGCAGGTGGATTGCTGGCAGGACCTTTTGGATTAGCCGTGGGTGAATAAATACAACTCACATATGTTTTTTATTTTCATGAGGCAATGCTTATTGGGCCGTCACTTCGATACAAATTTGATAGAATTACTAGCCATTCTGAAACAATTATTTCCTCATAAGGATATCAATTTATACAGGAATCACTTTTTAACCAAAACAGTCATGAAGTGAACTGGTGAAGTTTTTTGCACTTCCCCAAGATATTGTAAGAAATGTGTGAATAGTACACACTCAGCAGACTTGACCTGCTTATACATTGCTTTCCTCTGTTTTATTGCAAAATATGTTGTTCACCCAAAATTGTACCCATAAATTTAGCAACAGTTACAACATCAATATCAAGTGAGTCGCATATGTGATCTGGAATGTTGCTCCTTCTGTTATAGAATTTCATCATAGAAACAGATTTGATAGTGTTTAAGATGAGGTGGTTAAGTTGATACCAATTCTTATTAACAGTATTTGTAATGAAAATAACTTTATTCATTTCCTCGTACTTCAGCTTCAGGTATTGACTGTCTTATCCCTACTAGGAACCGCATGTTGAAAGATAATACCTCATTAATCCTTAGCTCGCACAAGTTTTGACTTTTGCGGATTTTCGTTCGTAGGAGGCACAGCTGGGTAACGTAAAAACATATAAACATATTTAACCATTTTTTGTATATTTGGTCTTATTTAATTTGAAAAATCATTGCTGTGGTTAGTTATTGGTATGTATACATTCTAACAACTATATTATTGTAATACAATCTTTTAGTAACTCTCTTTTCAACAAAATAAAAAGTAAATCTAATAATTGTAGTTGAAACTTATAATTCTATAAGGACCAAAAAAAAAAACGTATGAATCTAACCGAAGTGGCTGCTTATAAATCTTCCAAATCTTGTTTGATAATAACTGAAAGTATATGGATCTGGATTTTCAATAGAAGTTGCAGTCTCAATAAAATCCACATGATCTTTATTCTTCATGATTTCTACATTTCATTCTTCTATTACTAATTTCTATTGAAACAACATTGCAACCAGGTATGATCCATTTCCATATACATTTCCATACACTTCTTATCTACTAAAAGAAAATGTGCAGATTCTTCTAATTTTTTTCATGAGGGACCTTGGTGTTTTTATACAGGTTTTATTCTGTTATCAAGTATAAAAACTAAGTAACAATTCAAAATCTTAAAAGGTGGTAAATAATGTAACTTTATTTTTATGTATACTCATTATTTTATTACCTTGTTTTTGCATTTTCATAAACCATTTCTTTTTATTTCTTTAGTAAATATTGAGGGAAATAATTGTTTCATATGTGTCCTTTTTCTCTTTTTGTATGTGAAATATCTAGATAATTTCAATATTTTTATTGATATTAGTTTTCTTCCTTTATTTGGAAACTTCTTATTTATATAATAACAGAAATTAAAAATCAAACGAGGGCATATTAACGAGTCTTTTAATTTTGTTGGTTCTAGGAGGCACCTTGGGATCCATAACTGCAGCTTGGCGTTCCAGAGAAAAATATAGATCAGTAGTGGATATTTTAAGGAATGATTTAACTAGTCAACAACAAGAAAAATTGGCAACTTCCATTAAAAATATTTTACAGAATATCAAACCTGATGACTGTGTCAAACTTCTCGCTCTTGTATTAACCAGCACATCGCTAAAGGAAGCAGTTCTTAAAGAAATTGGAAATTTTCTGATGAAAGAAATGAGTTTGCAAATGATCCGATGAGTAGGATTCTATGTGTTCGCATGAATGTTTTATATTACCCAAGAAGGATATTTTGATTCAAATGTTAGCTATATAAGAGTACTGTTTAAATTGAAAGGGATATATTTTCAGAAGAGATTCATTTTTGGGAAAGAAAATTTTTAGCTTTGTACTTCTCAATCTTTATATAAAAAATGTGGGAATCTTACAAAGAAAGGAAGAAAGCAAATGATTCAAAAAAAAACTTTTTACTAAGATGTGTAGATTATACAAAGAAGTAACTTTCAGACATAAATTGGAAGAAAAAGCCTTCCTGAAACAACTACTCCTATAGAAACATTGAATTATATGAAAAAAAGTTCTTTCAAAACAACTACTTTTATGTGAACATTGAATCATACAAAAAAACATGTTTTACTATTCAGTTTGTACTTCAAACATTTGTTATGGAATTGAATCATATATCATTCACAGGATTGAAACACAGTATAGAATATGGAAGAGGTAAAAATTTCACTTACCTGGAACACTGTCACCCCCAGTGGTGGACATTGATGTTTCGGAATAAGACTATTGTCTTATTGCCTCTTAGCACCAACCTTGTAAAGTTATCCAGATTGATGCTGAAGAGATATCTGATTTATTTCCATAACGAATGTACAAACTGAATAGGATTTTTTTTTTGTATAATTCAATGTACATATAGAAGTAGTTGTTTTGAAAGTATTTTTTCTTCCATATAATTCAATGTTTATATAAAAGTAGTTACAGGCGGGCTCTTTTTCTTCCAGTTTGTGTCTGAAAGTTACTTTTTTGTATGATCAACATATCTTTGTAAAGAGTCTATTTTGGAATGACTATCTTTTTTCTTTCATTTGAAAAAATTCATTTTTTTTTATAACCTTTCCCGAAAAAAAAGATATTGTATGTACTCAAAATATGTATAAAACTCATGTTCTATTTATACAAAGCATATCAATTACATTTCATTACTAGAATAATTTAAGGTATCTCGAGAAGTTGGATGAAATTATTTAAATGACTGCAATTCAAACTCTAGAGAGGAATACTGAGGGAAATTAAAAGAGAAGCGTATTAGTGCCATGTTCTAGAGAACAGTTTTTTAGAAATTTATTACCAAACTATTTCTCCAATAAATTTTTCAGCTCCTGCTCTTATTTTACAATTACAATTCAGAACCGCAGAACTGCTGCCTCAGTGAGCTGGGAAGAGACAATATCATAGTAATTATACCTGTTCTCAAGTAATGAAAAAACATTAAAAATTACAGAAACACAGTTCTTAGAGGTGGTACAGGTGCCAAAAGTTTATCTAAATTTCCAACTCAAATCTTTTTGTCGCACACTGGTAACTACAGTTATGATCATATGAACATATTTATATAAACAAAAGTTTGGAATCATTATTTAATGTCTTTTGAAGAAGTTTTATTTTTTGAACATATTTTGAATTTGTGAAATAACTTCCAAATATTTCATCTTTGAAAGACATTATAAATCTTTCTTGCTGTTTTATGTGTATTTAATCTTCCACAATCTGGAAAAATGAACAAAGCTAAATCATTCGATAATCTGCTAAAGCTTAATAAAGGGCAAACTGAAAAGTTCACTGTGAAAAATTACTACGTAAATATTTCAAGGAAATTTTATATCTAGAAAATATATTATACATATTTCAAATATTTGCTGGCTTCTTGGGTGGTATTAATCTTGTAGAATACTTATTTAAAATGTAAATTGGATGCATTGTGGTGTCAAGTAATTTAGATTAGTGACTCGAATTGAAATGTTTTTACAGAACATTAAATTTGATGGCTGTGTTGAAACTTCTTGATAATTTTACTAACAATAGGGAATTTTTACATTCACTAATTATGTATAGTGTTAATGTTGAAATATAGGAACGAATTAAAAAAAAGGTACAATTTGAAATTGTTTCGAATGACTAATTATACATCTATCATAAAAGAAACCTTTATCCTTTCAAAAGTTTATCTTTCCTAAAATTAAACAAATTAAAAATGATAATTACGAAGAGTATTTTTCTATATTTTGATCAGTTATTAATTATTCAGGGTTTTATGAATTAATCGAATATCTTGATTTGTTTGTGAAAACATTTAACTTTCAACAATGTTTCAACTTTGAGCAATCATTAAATAAAATTTTCCGAATTAAATTCGCTTTTATGTAAAATGTAAGTCCCATTCAAAGTTTAATAAAAATTGATTATTTTTTATGAATGGTAAAAATATGATGAGGTATCACTTTGTGAAAGCATTACATATTCCCATTGGTAGAATATTTTAAAACAAAAAATTCTTATTCAGACAGAAATATTTTTGCTTTAGGTACACTGATAGTTCCATTGCTTGTTATTCTATACACAAGTGACTTTTCGAGAACCTGAATTTTAGAAGCATGCGGCTCTTGGATGCAAGTAAGATTATGTACTATTCATACACACATCAATTTTCAAGGTTCTTGGAAGAATTCAGAAGATTCTATTGTGAAATATCATAATATATGTGACGCCTTGAATTTGATTTCAGTTTGCAGGTTAATGTTATTCAACAAGTCATTGTAGAAAGCGAAAGCAGAAATGAGGGTACGGCGAACCATAAACTTCAATATTTTTCTTATATGCATTGTACCATTTGGGAAACAACAGAACCCTAAATTGGTCGACAAAACAAAAATACAGTTGCTTGACAGGTCTAAATCTGCACTTCAAGATCATAATCAAATTCGACTAATGTTTCTGCGAAACAAGGTAATGTCCGTTCGCTGAACAGATTGAGTAATCATATGCACTTTGTGTACAAAGTTAACGATCAGATTTACATGATAACATCGGAACTGACTATAGTGTCAGGTTGATGAAGGAAATCTCCAAAGAATATTGGGAAAATATGCTCGACTTCCTTGGTGTTGATTTAGCAAAGAATAAATGAGAGATTTATACATTGTTAACCTTGACATCTGTTAATGTTTAATAAAGAGATATTAGAAAATTGTGCCAAGTATAATTTTTTTTCGAGTTAAATTAATATGAGCAGCTTAGGGTGGAATCGAACCATTGTTGTTGCTTCCCTCAATGTTACTCATATGCTCAAAGTTCTCGATTCACTTACATCAGTTTTGATTATATTCTGCGTACAGTTATGGTGGAGACTCACCTAAGATTGAAAGAGTTCATAAACAGACAAAAAGGTGGATAAATGTGCTGAAATTGGAAAACGTATTTACGATTCCTGTCACTTTATTTATAAAAATAACACGAAACAAATCAATTTACTTCCTACACTTACTTTGCTCAAACTCAATAAATTAAAAGCCAATGGATAAAGATAATTTTGGTATAGTAGGATGAAATTAGAAAATCCTGTGAGCAAATATAAAAATAATATTAGAAGTCAACTTAAACATTAAAAATTGGGAGAGTGGTCTTCTTATTCCAGCGAAAAAGTGTGAAAATTCACATTATTCCAAAAATTTAATTCAACACCAAAATTGATATCTCTGTAAACAATATACCTAAGAAAAATTCGTAGCAGCTGAAAAAACACAAACTACTGTTGTAAATCATGCCCTAAATAAAATAACGCCGGCAAGTACTAGTAGCCATTAACCAGTTGTGACGTAGCTAAGCTAAGAGCGCGAATGTTCGATGTTCGCTGCCGTTCCAGGTATGGCGAGAATAATGCTACCATCTTCGATGGAATTCTGAGGAATTTTGTAGCGCCTTCGATTGCCAAATATAAGCGCCATCCAGTCGCCCACCGAGACAGTCAAGTTTCGCGGACAGTGTCGTACGGTGCGATCTAATAAGGGATAGACATTCGAATAATAGTTTAAGTTAAAGTGTTTTATTGTATTGAAAGTGAAATAAAGTTGAGTTTGATTATTGTTCACTGTAGTCATTTATTATTAAACCCATGGGAAAAACTTAACACCAGTTTACTAAAATCACCAAATGTACACAACTAAATCTGAAAAATGCAATAAAAATTCTAAAATATTTCAAAACAGGGTTTCGATAAACAATGGTTTGCAGCTGTTATAAATCACAGAACTCAAAATAGGTGACAGTTTTTTGTTCTATTTGAACATCTCGGATAATTATATTTGAATTTTTTGGGCTGAAGCCTAAAACAACTAGCCCCGCAAAAACTAGCTCCAAATGTTACAGTTGTATAAATAACATCATAATCAACTTTAACGATAACAAATGGTATAACAGATCCTGGCGCCTTTCAGACCGTGGTGGGTAATTCATTTCTATTCTGAGTAACCCCCGTGAAACCAATAAATACAAATGCTACAGATCATGAAGATCCAGAATCTGTTAGTTGGCATATCTTTCACAAAAATGATATCTCGTAAATATAAACAATAGATATAGTTTGCGAACAGTTCCCCTTGAAAAGAACTAAAATAAAAAATGAGGGCAAGAGACTCCATACACTTTTTTAATGATGACTTACATTCAATGAGAAATCCTAACGAAATTCAGCTAGTGAGTTTATTACAACGTCAAATAATATCAGTATTATTAGTTTAACACGTTTTTCTCAACATGTAGCAGAAAATATCATTACATCGTCGCCATCCTGCAATAAAGTTAATCTAAATTGCCATTCAAACCTTCCTAAACTTGTTAATACCTGCTAGTTACACATGAAAAAATGTCACTTCAGAAGCTCAAAATTAGTTCAGTTCCAACATATTCAACAGAAGATTAGGGATGGTATTGACTCGATGAGAAATGATTTCACAAAATTCTATTCTTTTATCATAATCATCCTCGTGCAGCTCTTGAAGAATCTGCATTTTATAAGGATGAAATGTATGCAGTTTCAATGCTTTTTTCACAGTTTGTCGTGACATTCCCATATCTGTTCTGATACTGATCGTAAGTAGCTCGTACTTTGGGTTTATTTTTTTTTATATGTCATGGAACCAGTTTCGTAAAACTTATTCACCAAATTAATCACATATCGTTGACTTACAATACAATTTGGATGTCTTTCGTTAAAAAGACATGCCGCCCTTCGGGCGCACTTTTCAAATTCCCAATAAATAATAATCATTTCAATTCTGTCTTGAAGAATGTAAACCATTTTTAAACTTTCATACACTTATTAAAGTAATCACTGAATAGCCCAACAGGTACAACTGTATGCAAAACACTTCCACACTTCAAATTTACGAACCATATTTTAGCGGTAAAATCATGAAAGAAAACTGTCAAAATTTTTCTCTTGACCAGCTGTCGCCCCTCTACGAACGACAACCCCCAGAAATCGAAACTTGTGCGACCTAAAGATTAATAAGTATTACCTTTTAAGGTGCAATTCCTAGCATTGGTTGGACGATAATCAGTGAAAATCGATTGTCAACCCTCTGGGCTCGAACCGCCGTTAAAGATAGCAGCAGTTGGTTGAAAGAGCGGAACGCCAACCCAATAGGCTACCGTCTTGCAATTCTAATAGACCATTGTTTTAGTGAAGGGGTCCTAGACAACTACAGACTTATCTTTGCTATTCCTATTTCAAGAAAAATTTTAGAATTCCTAATTGAAGGGCGCCTATTGAGTAGTTAATTAAATTAAATTTTCTTTATAGCCATCAGTACGATTTCATTAAGAACAAATCTACACTGATGTAGTAGTAAGACTGATTCAACATGTCACCAATAAGACAAATCGCTATATTTTCTATGAAATCAAAGTTTATGTGTTGAGCTCCGTACAATAAGAAGTATTTTAGAACGGATCGAATCCGAGCTTTACAAATCGATAACTTTCCTATGCTGAACAGTGAAATAACTTTTGTATGGACCTTCTCATTTGGGTATTTTCTGTGGCACGGAAAAACAGTCAAGTTATAGCGAAATTCCTTTCAGAATTAATTATTCTAACAATTTTCTAATTATTCAAAAAATATTTCTCCCAGTGGTGGGGGAAGGTTCAGAACCGTCATTAGCACTTTATTCATATCAAAAGCTAAACATATTTTCGAAACATATTTGCCCAACTAGACTACAGTGAAATTGAAAATTACCAACCTCATCACCTACTTGCTGGAAGATCTGGAGGGGGATCCAATCAGTGGGGCATTTTACGGGGAGGTATTACAAAAACGAGAAATAAGAATAATTTTAAAATATAATAGGTATACACCAATTTCTGCCATGCTATCTGCTCTACAATGGCTCTTAGTATT
>WOGN01001732.1:0-18342 GCA_015342105.1 Leptinotarsa texana
GCCAATGATATCTCAAAGAGCTATAAAATGATATATAACATAGAGTGTAGGGAAATACTTTCCAATTACGGAATTATCAATTGTTATCAAATTTACTATCTTTATTTAAACAAAGGAGATAAGTATTAATCAGGCTTAAACTTTCAATGTTTGCTCTGGAATCAATAGTATTTGAATTTTTAAATATATAACACATTTATAAGAACGTTTTTCTTGACTATTAGTTTCTGAATCTAAAATTTCAACATTATCAAAATAGAAATCATGATCTAAGTCAGTGGTGTGTTTAGAAAGGGTGCATGATGGTTTATTGCACTTCACTCATGTATAAAGTGTTTGTCCAATATAAATCTATCCACAATTGGAACAAGGGATAGAATAAACCACATTATGTTATGTTTGTTTAGAATGTGTTTTTCCGTTAACCAGCTATCGCACCCCTACGAACGATAACCCTCAGAAGTTGATATTTGTGCGAGGTAAAGAGTAACGAGGTCTTACCTTCTAACGTGTGATTCCTGGAGTTAATGATGTCTTATTTGTCATTCAAATTGGAAAAAAGTTTCTTAATAGGCTTCAGATTTGTCATTCAAATTGGAAAAAAGTTTCTTAATAGGCTTCAGATTTCTGAAAGCTAATTTCACATGTTCATATTGGCCAAAAATTTTTTTGAGATTATGTGGAAGACTACCTAGATGAGGTAACGAAAAATAAAATGTCATTTGAGGAACATCGTTGTTCATATTGTTCTGTTAATGGAAGAGTAGTTTAACAGATAACAGTTGAGAGGTTTTGGATAGCCGTTTTGAAGAAACAATTCTGTAAGTTTTTTTTAACGAAGGCTGCTATGAGTGGTGCAAACCACTCAATTTTTCAACCCCAATATTAGGTAAATTTTTTGTTTTTCCTGATGGAAAGAGTTATAATGTAAATATCTGCCAGATGATCCTAGTTTTCCATATCACGAAGTTATTAAGGAATTATCCTCACATCTTATTAGTGGGGAATCTAAAAAGGGGACACTCTTGTTGGAATCCTCTTCTTCAATAGTTAACTGTACCAGTTCTTTATAATGATTAAAAACTGCAGAATTTCATTGATTCCATTGTGTGGAATACTAAGAATGATGTCATCAACATATTTTTTTAAGGGATTTGAAAAGACAATTTATTAATGCAAGCCTCTATCAGATCGTCCATTACCTAGATTGTAAATCTCTGCATTTCATTTTCATCAAATAAACATATTTTACCGTAGAAAACGAATATTGGAGACGCGAATACCAATGAAAAATAGGTTACCGTTGGTCGCAGTCTTTTATCTCAAACCATTACTAATTTATTACATAGTGACCACCATACTTTGCTGATATTTATCACCGTCACACAATAAATAACAGTTCTTAGTGCTGCATGTGGGTCTCCCTAATAGAACATTGTTCTCTGAATAGTTCCACAACAAGCACCTTCTCTTCCTTGTTAGTTATTGATGGCTAAATCTGATATTATCGATCGTGTCAAAGCATCAACTTGTGAAAGAGTCATTAATCAATATCGATCCATAGAAAGCTTGTCATATGCTAACAATAAACCGTGATACCCGGCTTTATGTTTTTATTCCATAGCATCGACAATAAAATAACAATGGTACATGTAAATTATGGTTTAGCAACGCAGAACGGCGATGCATTTTTATGTGGATAGGAAAGTATTTCGCGGCTTGTCAGTTTCAATAATAAATGCACTAAAAAGTAGGGCTATACACAGTGCGGTTCTATTCATTCAATGGAGTTAATCCATCACTAGTGACCTGTAAATCAGGCTAATCAACTTAAATGTTTAGGGAAAAAATTGATATTACCAAAAAAGTAGGGAATACGCGTTTTTCTTCATTAGTCGATCAAATCATCTAGTTCATGGAGTCCCTGAACCGATTCATTTTACGATTTCCTGTTATATGTCTACAAGTAGTAGGTTAGGTCCAAAGTGAATGGATATTTTCGACCCTCCACCGCAACCCGCAAGGGTTTATTGTGGCTAACGCATATTCACCCTCGACCAAATAAACCCAACTTCTTAACGAAGCCGATTAGTTTTTGTAGTGAGTGGTCTTTCAGGTCAGATGGTAAAAGTACGGCTCTGCCGAACTCTATAAACCTGATTCGGTTTACAGCGGGGCAGGTACAAAGTATGTGATCTGCTGTTTCATTTTCCAAACATGAGCGACACATACTGTCCTCCGACAGTCCGAGTCTCTACATATGATGCAGATACTCGGACTGTCCTAAATGGACGAGCCTGAGACCTATGGCGGGTTGAAACAGCGCCGTCTGGTACTGAATCATAAATGCGTTGTATTTGGACTCTGGTTTCCAACAGTGAAAGCTGCAGTAGTAGGCAGACGACGAATCTCATCGGCGGGCGATGTAAAATCTTGGCTTCGCAACTGATCGTCTTGGCGATCCTTCAATATCCTAGGATTTAGTTCTCTGACCCTACTTACTAAACACTAACATCAAATATCCGATTCAATTTCATGAGAACTAAATCGCACATCACGAAATGTTGATTAAGATTTCGGTAATTTATTCAGATGAATTCTGGATTAACAAAAGTGTACAGTGAGAAGAAACAATAACATAATTGTTCGTCAATTCTCGCAATTGGCTTACTACAATATTTAGTGTGAGTACCTACCTACCTAAGGAACTATTTGGTCTATTCCAATGTCACAGAAGTTCTTGTAAGCGACACGAAATCGACTACCTCAGATTATCCTGCACACTCTCAAAAACAGCGGCGATGTTTTCAGCAGATCTTGCCTTTTGCCGACGTACGGGAGTTAATCGATCGTTAACTGAAGCAGTGGACTCAAATTCATCCACTTATTTATATTGTTTGTGAAGCACAAAGTCGGGTCATACTAATACGACCAGTGTTGCCAGGATATATTCATGTTTAACAGTAGATTTTGTAAAGAAAAACCAGTATAAAGTGTATGTTGACATAAAAAACAGTAGAAAATATATTTTAAAAATGCTTTTCACAAATTCAATAATTATTATAGAAATTAAACTGGGTAATCAGTAGAGTTTTACTGTCAAACAATGAAATAGAACTTGACGCTCCTCTCCAGTTATATTTTTCATGAATATGTTTTCAGATAAGGTATCAGTCCTGGTATTCTCAACTTTCCAATAAATATTTGCACAAATGATACAGTTTTATCTACATTTTCCTTGATATTCAGAGAATGCGATGGTAGAAAGGCATGTAGTGTGTCGTTTGCATTCAAGTTCGCAATAATATATACGTGTTAAATTATCGCCTATAATGTTCACCATTCAAAAGGAAATGAAACATTCTCCTTGGTGAATTGATGATATGGTTAAAACTTATGGAGTATTGAGAAAAATTATGTAAAATTTTTTACGTAGAATAAAAAAAATATTATATTTTCAATGAGTATGACTTCGAAATTAATTTTCGTTCAAAAGTTTCAGTTTGTTTACTTATTAAATTAAATCACATACACAGGGGGGCCTAAACGGAAATATCAATTTTTTTTAAGTCGGAAGACCTGAAAAACTATCAGAATTACTCTGCAGTTTCCGATTTACGTATTTCTAAATGTTTCTAGAAGAATTTTTGGCTGAATCGACTTAAATATTCTTAAATGTTTGTTCGAGAGGGGTTTTCTCTGTGTTCTTCTGATATATGATCTTTTGAAATTGTTCTCTCATAAGTTTCCTAATAATAAATTTCACGTCCGTACAAGGTAAAGTTACATTTTCATTTTCATATCATGCTTATGTGGCTTCCGCAATATGTTATGGTATCTTGAGTGTCGATGCTACGATATCTAGTACATACAGTGGTACAAAGCTGGTCCGACACTTATAGGGTCTGTCCTATAAATGGCGGTTATTGTTAGAGAAATATCACGGTATTAGAAAGTACAAAATTTATAAAGTATATATTTCAAGTTTGAAGACGCTGCATTGTTTAGTATTTGTTTGGCAGCGAACGTTTTCGTTGAATTTGTGAAAATGAAGAAAATTGGTAATTGTTATGTGTTAACATACTTTTATTTGAAAGCAGTGTTTCTCAAAGTGTGCGCCGCGGTGCCCTGGAGCGCCCTGGGGCGCCGTGGGCCACGGATGAGTCTCAAGGTACAACATTTCACAACATATATAACTGAGAGTAAAGGTAATACGATAATATGATAATATCGGTTATTGCAAAATGCAATCCGTTCAGACAGCCACCTACCTAATTTTATTAATTAAATATTCAGTGTAGCTGAACTCAACTGAACTCTACTCTGGGTGAGTCTGTTCCTGCGTTTACGACAGTAAAATACTGGATAGCAGTGTTTAAACGAGACCATTCGTACTGCCAAGACGAGCATCGCAGTGGTCGACTAATACGATGACTATCCCATCCTCGCATTCCCCGAGTTCTATTCGTCACCGTAACATGACTTCACATTTAATTTTATGTCTCTTCAGTCAATCATAAAACTCGGTTAGTAAAAATTATCCTATACGAACCGCCAATTTTACAGTCCACGTGGACTAGTTCGCAGCCGGTTCACTATGTATTGGTTGTTTTGGCCTTTCAGAGTGCCGTCAACTTTAAATGTGCACAATACTAAATACTATGTGCACAATACTAAAGATACTTCAGTTACCTACTTGGAACAAATAATAAAGGTAGTAGAAATCAGACAAAAGCTATTTTCTTCATCCAATATTCATAGATGGAGTAAGATGAATTTGAACAATGACCACGTTCTGTTTATTTTTAGGCTTTGATGACTCTTTTGATGGTTGGAAAGAGCTGTTATCCTGATTATGAAATATATTGATCATATCAACTGTTTTTCTTTCGGTTGAACATAACATGTTCGTTATTTTTTACACCCCGACACTTGAGTCAATCACCAAGTGATAATCTTCAAGGGTTATATTAAATTGCAATTTAATATTCCTCTTGAAGATGATCACTTGATGACTGAAACACGTGTTTAGGTGTTGAAAATAACGGTTTGGTGTTGGAATAAAACTTCGGTAATATTCATTACTACACCAAAGGTTCCAAACAGTGCATCACAAGTATAACGCTTTTTGTACACGAGTAATATTTTTTCATAAATTCTGGTTTCATAATTAATCATCTGCATCATTCAGCCATAAACGAAAATCCCCTTCCATACATCCGTAAGTGCAACGATTTTTCACAACCCAATAGACTTTGCGGAAGGCCTGATTAGTCATTTTCATTATGTCTGAAAGTTGTTTACCATTGTTTTGTTTTCAACACCGACTTTTGACATCGATCCAACTCTAATTATAATACGTACAAGATGCCAAACCCCTCCCAATACAAAAATAGTAAAAAATGTCCATGTTTATTTCTTCTCTGTGTCTAATACAATACTTACCCCTTCTTATTTTTCAGATACAAATGTGTTCTATGGACTACGAGATGCTGGTCTCTCACAGTCCTCCAGTTTTCAGTCACAGTCCGCCGACAGGAGGTTTTCTAACCGAGTATGCGGCTCTGAGGCTAGGACAAGATTCATTCCCGCGCGCTGCCTTCAGTACTTGCCGAACCATCCAACACTCGAACTCATTCAGCGGCTTCACGAAGGCGCCTACAAAAATGCCAGCTTCTCCGAAGCGACCTTGTCTAGTGATAAGACCCAACGAAGAATCATCCAGTTCGAGCGATGAGGACCCGACCAGTCCGACGCGATTGAAAAAAAAAGTCGTCTTCGCAGATGACAAGGGCATGTCTCTCACCCACGTCAGGGTCATGACGGAACCTTCCAA
This sequence comes from Leptinotarsa texana, assembly GCA_015342105.1. Lineage (NCBI taxonomy): Eukaryota > Metazoa > Arthropoda > Insecta > Coleoptera > Chrysomelidae > Leptinotarsa > Leptinotarsa texana. Next base: position 5,837 of record WOGN01001732.1, read on the forward strand.
TGTACCGCCCCTCTGGAGCTTCCGATTCCTGTCAGAAGTGACGCAGGGTATCAACGCGGACCCAGTCGGAGAAGTAGACACTTGGGAAGTAACGTTTCCACAGCCTGCTTCGGATTACGTGGCATTCAGGAAGCGACTGGACTCGGAGAAAGTTTCTTTGGAGAACGTCATCGTGAAGGAGTGCGAGGATACCATCCTGGGAACTATTAAAGTCAGCAACATGTCCTTCCAGAAAGAAGTAATCGTTCGGTCTTCGACGAACGAGTGGAAAACATACGAAGACTCTTTCTGTGTTTATGTGCCTAACAACATCACCTCCAGTGTTGGTCCTGCGTACGTTTTGTACGACACCTTTTCCTTCAAAATTCCCCTTCCCCCAAAGGTGAAAAAGGTAGAGTTCTGTGTGTGCTTCAGATGTGAGGGAAATGAATACTGGGACAACAACCATGGGAATAACTACGTCCTAGTGAAAAAGATGCCCATTCCTTTGCACAAGTCCTTGTCAAACGATGACTTGTATAATCGGAAAAATAGTCAAACGCAACCTCAGGTAATAAAAAAGTGTGCGGATATAGTACAAGCTAAAATGGATTCTTGGTCGGAGTTCGCTAGTTGGACACATTTAGAGAACTCGAGCCCCTACTGGTAATGCCTTACCTTACTCGACTTAACATGGAAAAAGGCAGCATGTGGGTTGTAAAATTGTTAGTATGTTTTTTTTCTGGTCATTCTCGCTGATTATTCATTTCCATCATCAGCTAACTTTTCTCCATTATTCCGTAATAGATGTGGCTCTTTATGTTGTCGATATCAAGGAATATTCTCGTTGATATCGTGTTTTTGATGATAACTTCGAAGTTTATATAGACTACATGATTAAAGTTATTATGCATAAATATTTTCATATTCAATAAAAGATATAATTCATTGCTCTTATTGAGATATGATGATATTTTTATAGAAATGTAGTCCGGTTGAATGTTTGATTGAAATAATGGCAACTCAAATATTATATCAAAAATTACACTTGGGTAAAATCCTAAACTTTAGTAGTATCGTAGTAATAGTAAGATTTTTGTATGGCTTTGTGGGTATATCAATTTGGAATTCAGCAATATAAAGAAAAACCACACTCATTGATTGTGCTCTTTAACTATTGAAGACGGATATTAATAACATTTTCATGGCATCACATCACATATTTTTGGACCAGTTAACAACTTGAACATCAGTTCAATATAAAACCAGATAAAACATGAGCCAGGGTTCACTCGATTTGGAATGACTACAAGACAGTGTTCATTTGAAGAAGGTAGAAAATTTGCAATAAAATAGCCTGGACTCTTGAATTCTCTCTACCAGAAATAAAGTTCGGAACAGATTTTCATTACATTGTCACAAAAACGGCCGATTAATTTTTTTATAGTTTTAAATGACCAAAAATTAAAAGAAAAACTTCCTATTCAAACACTCGCACTGATGTAATTCAATAAGGATTTTTCTTGTCAATTTCCACGACTAAAGATATGATTTTTTCTATCATTTTTAAGTAATGTCCTATAAATGTGCAGACCTTCATATAACTGCGCTTCATAAAACTAATACAAAAGGTCATCTTGAATGTTTGATTTGAAAAAAAAATCACAAAAACAAAACTGCCTGTGAACTTTTATTATTTGAAAATAAATGATTGGACATTTTCAAGTCTTCACTAAAATGTTCCCACTGTATCTATTACCTATGCAATTATTTTGTTGCTAATATGCCTTTCACCAAACGTTTTATATGTCATTCTGAATCGAGGTCCCGCACATATTACATTTTATGTTATCTCATGTCAGCACTTTTTCAAGATCTTGACTGGTCTAATTAACATTATCATCAAGCGGAGTGAACTGTAATAATACTGACAAATGTTGATAACCGTATAGTTTTGACTGGAGGTATGAGCATATCACACAGGATATGTTATGCTATGTTTTCAATGCTATTATATTTTAAGATTATTAACCATTGTCTATTTATATGCCTCTTATCACTTCATTTACAAAAAAATATGAGTTTAATAAACACTTATTTTTAACAGTGACAGTACCACTGGAAATACTAAACAGTAATACAATGAAAGACAACAATGAAAGTTACCAGAATTATCAATTTATATATTTTCTGTTCAATACCTGCCTTTTCAAGTACCCAGTTGTAAATGTAAATAATTTTGTATTGACAAGAATCAATATAAAGAAAGAACATCAACATATTGAGAATATATTTGAAACATGTAGGTATATTATTTAGTCATTCTCTTTACGTAATACCATTCGAACTGAATATAAGGTGACAGAAATTTGCATCTACTTCACATGTGAATTTTATAGGCTATTGAAATGGATCATGCGATATTCTTAAAACCATTACTCAAATGGATATTACTTTTGATAATGGCTGTTTCCTTTATCAGTTGTCTAATAAATAAACTCTTTGAAAGTGTCAGATATCCTTAAACTTAATCTTTTTTTTTCATAATTCTCACAGGTCCCTTGTCCTATGTTTGTTTCAAAACCTTCTAATTCTGACTTTGAATGGATCTGATTTTAACGTCTCAAATATATTTCTTCATATGATGTACTGTTTGGAACCTTTGGTGTAGTAATGAATATTACTGGAGTTTTTTCCCCAACACCAAATCGTTATTTTTATACCTCGACACGTGTTTCGATCACCAAGAGATCATCTTCAAGAGGAAGATAAAACGATTTGGTGTTGCGGAAAAAACTCCAGTAATATTCATATATTCCTTCATCATTGAAAGAAGGTCCTTCCCTTCCTTGAATAACTTCACTTAACGACTCATTTTTTAAAAAAAGGAAAAAGTCAATTTTTATGTTCACAGTTTTTCTGGATACGAATGGAATATAAAGCAATATTCTAATTCATTTTAGACCTGCGTACTAGAGTATTTATGGTTTACATCATATGGAATAATTGTTGAAATTGTTGATATGCTGTAAATATATATTCTTTAATAAGTTTTGATATCGGCATCAAAAGGTACAAAGACCAAGATTATTCATATTCAGGTTTATATGAAAAAAAGTAGAGAATTGCTTCAATATAGGAAAAATGTTGTTTAGGATGATGAATATTGATGTAGACTGATGGAACATTGGTAAATATTGTGAGTTTTCATTTGGAACAAGTGCACAGCACTTGTTCCAAATTGTCTCTGGTACAATTAGGTACCTATTATTGCTTCGGAAAATTAGTTTTTCATTTTAATAAGTAAGATTTTCAACAGATAACGAGTGAATTTGAGGTTTTTGTTGCTGCTTGGCCACGAATGACTGTAAACTCGTGTTATACCTCTAATTGAAGGTACTTCGTCTCCTGAAGACATCAATTTACTTGGTGAAACGCGTGGCGAGGAGAATGTTGTAGTTATAGTATTTGAAATGTGAACTCTAATTGAAGGATTATTTTATTTTGTTGTTGATTTGAATTATAATTATTGAATGTCGTGGTAAACGTGGCTTATTGAAGAACGTGAATATATAAAAAAGTAATCATTACTTGAAATTCACGACAATAAATATTTTTTGCAACACCTATGTTTCAAATTTTGGTATTTTATACAATGTTATAGAAAAATTTTATACCAATATATTTCCGTATGCTGCATGCAACCTTTAAAAATGCAGTCATGAAAAGTAAATGTAGAACTGGTTTATTCTATTTCTGATTGGCATATAAGTAACGAAATGAAATTCATAACCGATTTCTTCATTGCTTTGCATATAAATAACAATAATTTAATAATACAAGGGATGCATTAATTTTGCTAATGAAAGTACAGAAAAAGTTCATAAATAATTTTGTTTTTCTTTGTTACAGTTTTCTGTAATCTCCGTGAATTCAATGTTGCCAAAACGAAGCCATCCTGTGAGGATTGGATGACTGCTTTTACCTCTGGAAGTATAGTTACTGCGAATTTGAATTTTACAAATTTTGTCTTTGTTCGCATCCGGGGAATATTTGGTTTTTTAATAAGCGATGTTCATTTAGTTTGGTCTGTGACTGAAATCTGTGATATAAAAATTAATGACCTAACTTATTAAAATTGTGGTGAATAGAAGTGCCAACCGGGAGTGAGTATATTTTGTATGGAAATTTTAAAAAATTAGTACCTAATTTTAAAAGACTGATATTATTATATATGTGGAAAAGCGTGCAACTATGAGATTTTATCGATTTTGAAAAATGAACGAGGTTTATAGAGAAGTGTATGTATAGATGGATATATATTTTATAATGCTGCTTTGAGAGTATAAGTCAACAGTAGTTCCTTGCTAAACAGCTCATTTATATTTTCCTGAAAAACCATTGAGAATGAAAGTTAATATGCTGTCAAAAAGGTTTTATCAAACGTAGATGAAAATGAACTACTATAATTATTGCAGAAAGGGAAGCATGAATCATAAATTGTTACACTAGTTTATTTTTGTCATTTGTGATACCTAATTAATCATTTAAAAGAATGTAAACTTCGAAATTTGTTAAATTGAATTTTATATTGTTGTTGTTATGGTAGTTGTGGAATATTTCATTGTTCTCTTTTTAATATTTACAGTTTTTTTAAAATATGATACATACTTTTTAAAAATAGATCTGACACTTTTCATAGTTTAAGCGAATATTTCACATAATGTTGATAGTATTCATTTTATTGGAGAAATAACATTTGACAGTGTTTATATTTTATTTTTGATGGTTTTTCTCTTAGTTTATATCTGAGTAGTTTACTATTATGTAATATTTTGCAATGCGAAAAATGTATTTTTATTGATTGTTGTGTAATTATATCTTTATATCATTTTTTATTATTTCAGTGTAAATATCATATGTCATTTCATGTTATGCAATTCTAGTGCTTTTTAAAGACTAATGTGTACTGTTATCGTTTTTCTGCATATGAATACCTACTACCTTTTATTGTATATTTTTCAGTACCTTTGTTGGTTGAACATGCACATTTTTGTTGAATAAACATGTTGGAATATTACTTATTTTATTCAACATTTTCATGAAACCTAACTTAACCTTTAGGAAGCTGAGGACTCCCACTTCCCTAAGAGGCTGTGGAACTGATAAAGGTCATTGAACCAATTAAGTTTAATTAATGTATGAAGTGAAACTGCAGATTATCATTTCTAATAGATAAACCCCTAGAAAAAAGAGATCATAATTTCTCAAAATCATCGAAATTTTATATCTATCTATTCAAAAGATAAACCCTGGAGGAGGAGGAAACAAAAATATACTGATAGAAATCTCTAAAACAAAAAAAATCTAGTAGATAAGATGACAGCTATGGAAATAAGTAGACACGGACTCTAGTCCATTTTTCAAAACTCTATAACGTTTCAAAGGATAATATCTCCGTAGCTCCTTAGTGGGGAGTAAAATATCGAGGCGTGACACTACATTCCAGATTGATCTGGAACCAACACTTAGAATAAGAGAAACATTGGAGGTCGTACTGAAAGAAACAATATATCGGAAAAAATATTTTCTCCATAATTATATAAAAATTGTGGAATCACTTTCCAAGAAAGGAATAAACTAAATAGCTTTCATAAAAATTATTTTCAAAGATATAGGCATCATTTAGATAATGATAATAATATAAAAGGTCTTTATTTCACATCGTATTGAAATACAAAAAAATATTCAACATGGTGGGAAAAGGCCGGAGATCAAATTAACTGCTGGCAGCCCCTGTTGTTATTCTCAAGCCGAAGATAAGTTCTTTTCAATTATAAACTAGAAGATTCAGGTGATATAATGGTTATACTCAATGGTAGTTGAACCCATGATAACGTACGATTTTCTGGTTTGATGGCAAATGTGAAACAAGCTTCTTTCTCTAACATACTGAGCAAGCTGCAAATGCTTGCTGGTTTGGGGATTACAGAAACACGAATATAGTGTGGAGAGTATATGCAGAGAATAATGACATAACTGCTAATAACATTAATTCAAGGCCTCAGTGTATCGATAGGACCCAGAGTGACATTGGCACTGCTATGGGAGTCCAGTAAAGAACTGAAAAACAATTTCAACATAGCACGGATTGGCTTAGATTAATTACAGAACTACACAATGGATAAAGGACAATGGAAAAGGACACTGGAACAAAGTAGAGTTGTATACGAGAGATCTTCACTATAGGCAAAGCAAGAAAATTATAGACAACTCAAATTATAGAAAGGTGCTAAAAAAATTTTTAGTTGGAAAAAACAGTTACTATTGGACGAGCTCGCAAGTAACCTTGTTTTCCAGGTGACTTCTTTGGCAAAGGATGAAATATAATTCATATTAATAAAAGTATCGAAAATGCAAATACATTTGGCATCCTGTAGGTATGTGCGCCATACTTCTTCCTCTCATTCTTATGTCATCTACTGGAATTGACTATAGTTTCTATTTGTAGTCGGTGGTAGTGACTAGGATATCATGTTACAAAATTATGTCCGAAAAAATATGACAAACATCTAACGTTCCATTTGCTGAAAATATTCCTCATATACATCCCCGTTCTCGTTTTCAAAGTAATCGTCCTTACGCTTCGAATCACACATCAATAAGTCGCCCTCAACTGAGTTATCAACAGTTTCAATGTGGGTGATAAATAATTAGTCGCTTTCCTTTTCTAGGAGGCGAATTGAATCCGATAGACCAACCTTGTAAAAATGCTTGACTTGCCATATCTTTACAAAGTTATATCCATCGCTCAGCCAAGTTTCGTGCAGGTAATACATCCTTCTATTCTCATGTGGAAACTCTCCTATCTGCGACAGGTAATGTCTACTCCAGCAAGTAATTTCATCAATTTTGATTAGAAGCGATTTTCCGTTCCGTTTTTTCCCGGATGAAATTCAGTTCCTCCAAAGTTTTTCACAATTTCTTTCTGTCTATCATTGGATAAATACTTTCATCTTCTTTCGAAGCTCCCTTTCTGTCGAGGGTCGGTATTTTTTTCTTGAAATAAAATAAATGTACCGTTCTTTTAATTGCAAATTTATAGTTTCCATCAACAGGCACAGTTTTTCTACCTAGAAATGGTTTTTGTGATTTCACAGCCATATTTTTCTCTCATTCTTCCACCAGAGTATCAACGGTATACAAACGATTTTGTGGTGTACGAGAACGTCATATACATCAAGAGTAACTCTTTTCGTCAACAGAAAAAGCAAATTTAATTTCAAAAACCACACCTCACGATTTGATCTCCATCGTGAGATGTAGTTTTTGAAATAATTATGGATCTTCATCAAGTTACGACCGAATCAATCAGAAAATAAAAGATCATTTGCTCATTTGTTTTACTGGAGATAAAAATGACTTTTCAATTCACACACCAATATTAATTAACTGATAGTAACACGGAATAACATGCAAAGGCTCGAATAATAACTCAGGTAATACAGTACCTAATTTAAGCACTGTAAGATCAAATCAAATATTGACGTCATCTTCTTTGCCAGAGATAATTGGAAATAAATCTGGTGTGCTTGATTCAATCAGGTAAGCTGTGCAGGTATGTGATACAATAAATAGTGCTTTTCATAAAATATGTTGAAAACTGCAATCGAAATCCAAAAGTTAAAACAATTTTGGTTGTTCAGTTGAATAAAAATCTAATGATGTTAGTGTTATATATTTTTTTTACTAACCGTAGAAATACAATTATAAAAAGACTTTTCGAGATTTGTTATATCAAATCATACAACACTGTATGATACATTTTCCATTTTTCAAACGACTCAATTATGTACGCCTTCGGAGCAGGTACTTGAAAATACTGCTGCTTGAGGAAATAGACTATAGGCTACAAGCTTATTGATTGAAAAACGTATATTCGGAGATGGTAAAAGAGGCACAGGCCTTTGCTTAAGATGTCTGATATTTCAAAACAGACTTTTATGAACGCTCATTTCAGTTAAGCATCCTGAGAGATCAAATATCGCAGAACGTCTTTTTCGGCTGTGAGAGATTTGAAGTTGGTCACAATTGCAATAGTGATAAAAATGTTCACAAAATAATGGCAATAAGACAGAAATCTGCGTCTGAAGTCTGCTATTTTGAGTGCTTCGACCATGATTTTTGTTTTGAATCATAATCACTCACTAAACCATATATACCGAGTGACAAAGAAATCAAGATAGGTAAACTGCGTCATTTTGAGAGAGACCTCATTATCTAATGAGGTAATAGATCGTTTACCTGTGTAAGGTGGAACATTTTCAAATAGAATAATATTCAATATCAGTAACAATTGTATGTACACATTTCCTGCAGAGAAATCTCTTTTAGAGTCTGTAAAATATCACAATATTCAGAATGAAAAAAAAACAGTTTTCTTTATTGTATATTTACTAAATTACATAATAATTACTCATGAGACAATACATGAAATAGATAATTACACCCTGAGGATTATTGATAATAACAAAATAAAATGACTCGCATGGAAAACTTACTTCATTAAGTTTGGACCACCAAATCTTTCACAACTAAAGATACATCGGATACATGCTTCTCAAATAAAAGTAGTCAGTTGATAGCACAACGATGTGAATAATTATGACTTCCTTAACACTTTTTTTGTTTACAATAAATAGGTGCATACTTCCACTGACTAGCACCCAAACTGGCAGCCTTATTACGATTTTGGGTTAAGTAACCCCCTCTACCTCCTCCACCGCTACCCTGTCGGCCCCCACGATTTGATCGAGATCCACGCCCTCCTCTTTCTGCTCCAATAATTTGATACAATTCCGTCGTGGCCTCCTTGACGATGACACAGTTTTTCTCTATGAAATGACAAGGATTTTTTATCAGATCATGAACGACCTGCGAATATTGGAATTTGATGAATCCATAACTTTCCCTCAGTTTCGTTATCTCGTCGATCGGCAAAAGAATTTCTTCTACCATTTCAAACTGGGCAAAATATGACACAATATCTTCTTTGGTGAGATCTTGTGACAATCCTCCGACAAATATAGTCCTTTCAAAACGCGTCTTTTGCTTGTTGTTCACTTTTAAACACTCGATATCACTCAAAATGTCAAATGGATTTCGTTTTTCATGTCGAAACGTATTTCTTTTCACGGCACCAAACACAGATTTTGGTATGTACTTTTGAGAACAAAGTCGGTTTCGAGCAGTCTCCATTGTAACTCTGAACTTCTTACTCTGAGCTGATAACACAAATGATTATGAATCAATTCGGTTCTGTTTATATAAAGGACAGGTAGTCTGGTAATCTCCATTTCGAAGTGGGGACAGGTATCCAGAAATTCTTAAAATTACCTACACTCATTACCATTTCCAAGGATTATCGGATTGACGCTTTTTGGAACCATTTTATTCCCTGAATAAAATATTTTGAAATCGATTTTGTGAACTTTTCTGTGGTGAAAGTATATTTCTATACATTCATATAACTGGAGAGCAAATAATTACATGTGGTGTGCCCCAGGGGACGGTGTTAGGACCAATCCTTTTCAATATTTACTTGAACAATCTTTTTCTACAAGACATCAACTCCAACATTCTGAGTTTCTCAGAGGTTACTGTGTTGTTTTGCGAAGACGAAAACTGGTTTAATTTGAAACAGAAATTAGAACATAACCTTCATCAAATCAAATTCTAGTTAGACCACAGGCTCTTATCTATTAACTTTAAGAAAATCTGTTACGTACAATTCAGTAGTTATAACAACTCTTTACCAGAATATGACATCAAAATCTCCAATATGGAAGTCATCACACCCACAAACAAACTAAAATATATCGGAAAAATTTTAGGCAGCAATCTCAGATGGAACCAACACATAGACCACATAGTTGAAAAATTACGTTGCATACTTTACAAATTCAAGCGGATAGCAAACATACTCAATCAAAAACAGAAAATTATGTTATATAAGAGTGTATAAGAGTTTAGAGCCCCATTTGAGATACGGTGTAATTGATTGGGGTGGAGTGTCTAAAACTCGTGTACATTCTCTTGAGGTTATGCAGGAGAGATTTATCGAAATATCGGAAAGGTTACGACTACTCTAGCGATCTACTTCATTGATAATCTGGAATATTTGATCCCAGATAGCCGTTTTTATAAATATTACTGCTTTACAGCATAAAAACAAAAAAGAATTAACTACTTATCACCATAAATATGCTACACGTCGAAATCAGTTGGCCAGAAATTCTACCGGTATTTAGGACCAGAACTACAATTTTCTTCCTGAAAATTTAAGATACGAATCAAATATCAAAAAATTTATGACAAAGATTAAATTATTTATCAAGAATTTACCACGAGAAGAGATAAATAGACAAATATAAATTTATATACTCACTTCCACGATTGTGGATATATATTGTGTATTAATTTGGTTGTAATCTGGGATCCTCATGATTATAATGTCTATATCCATTGATTGTTCAATTTATTCATATTATGTCCAAATGTATCCAGTACAAAATGATGTTTTTATCCATTCCATACAATAGATTATTTTTAATTCTTCATATTCTGTTCAAATATGGCCAGTTTAAACTTATATTCTCATCTATATCTAGTACTTATTACAATAGATTGATTGGTTTTATTTGATTATATTGTGTTCAAATGCAGACATTTTAAATTTATATCTTTGTACTTAATTTAATGAATGAATCTCATTCAATGTCAGATTCAGTATTCTCAGTCCTTACACACAAGCAGATCATTTTGCCTGGTAAGATATATTTTATTTATTCACTGTTCATTTCTATATGTACATGTTGCGTACTCTATATCACCCTGTTCTTCGTAGAATGATTTTAAACAGTCGCGGTATGAAATGTCATATTGGCACTCAATATTTATTGAATACTCGTATGACGCGCGTGAAGTTTGATATTACCAAAAGTTGAAAAACCATTAAGGCAATCATTTTTAGGTGTGTTGTTTGCCATAGAAACTATGGAAATGATTTTAATCAACCTCCTGTACCGTTACCTGAGAATAGAGTCAAAGATACCGCTACTTTCCAAATAATTGGCACTGATTTGGCGGGCCTATATAATAGTGAATAAGTATTTGTAATCACTTTTACATTTTTATCGAGTTGTTCACTTAGTTTGTCATTAGATTGTTGTGTAGAATGCCTCAGAAAATTCATTACTAGATGGGGAAGACCATCCTTATTGTAAACTGACATAGTGTAAAGTGAGAACGGCCAAATTTTTGTCATTGCTGGTGATTTCACCAATCATTAAAATCTTCTGCTAACTTCGTTAGCAAAAATATGGGAAGCGCTCAAGGAATCTCATCTTAAAACGAATCCATATATACAGGGCGTTCCAACGAAAACTTGACCTCCCCTGTAAGTCAGAAGCGGACGTGTAATAGATAATTTCAAAATACACGTTTTCATTTCTAGAGGGACTAATTCTGATAGGAAAATCATACTCGAAACTTCACCCCCTGCGGTCATCAACTATCAACTACCCCCCTATTTTTTTCAATGGCATGGGGGATCGAGTAATACGTCATTTGAAAGGTCTTTCATTCCTTCATTATCTCTGTAATTATTTTCGAAATTCGTTGTTTCGTTATTGATTAATCAAATAATGAACGTTTTATTTAAAAAAAAAACATAAAATACGCTGTCGTTCATTTTAATGAGAAAATCAACAAGAAATGATATCAGTGGAAACAAAATCAACGGATAAATTGTTCAAAATGACCTCCACTCAGGTCCGTATAATAATACAATCTACTTTCGAAAGCGTTTCGTACATTATTCAAGTTGTCCGGAGTCAGCAATCGGCATTCCCGAACAATTCTCTGTTGGAGGTTTTCTAGATTTGTAGGCTTAGTAGAGTACACTTTCGACTTCAGGCGTCCCCACAGAAAGAAGTCCATCGGTGTGAGATCAGGTGATCTAGCTGGCCACTCCACTGGACCCCTTCTGTCGATCCAACGCATTGGAAAACGTTCGTCTAAAAACTGTCTCACCCGAACATCAAAATGTGGTGTGCACCATTCTGCTGGAATATTATTTCATTTTCTACTAAACTGTGTAATCATAGGATCTACACAGTCTTGTAATAGTATGTACCTCCATTGAGATTACCTTCAATGAAGAATGGTCCAACAATATGATTACAAGAATGCCGTCCCAGACATTCATTTTTTGTGGAGTTTGTGAATGTGTTTCCATTAGCAAATGGGGATTCACATCGTTCCAGTAACGACAATTATGTCTATTCACTTCACCATTCAATATGAAAAAACTTTCGTCTGAAAAACACTTATTGTATAATAGGTTTGTGTTATTGGTCAATTTCTCGCTGAACACCTCACAAAACTGAAGTCGACGATCAGGATCATCTCCGTTTAATTCCTGTACTAGCCTTATTTTGAAAGGATGGAATTTGTAGGCTTTCAAA
>WOGN01001733.1:0-18339 GCA_015342105.1 Leptinotarsa texana
AGCGCCGTTTATATTGCGGCAACGAACATTGCCGATCTTTTCTCGTCATTTCGACACGTTTTCAGATTACTCGCGTAGGCTTCGCGGATACATTCTCGATGAGTCATGTGTTTTCTCGCTCTGTCAGGGCCGGCTTCAGATTCATTACAGTTGTTATATTAACTTACAGCCGAAGCTACTGAACCTAGAATCGTGAAATATGCAGGTAGATTCTTTGTATAGCGTAAATAAGCATCAGGAAAAAGAATCAGGAATGTTCACCCCCCAAGAGGGTTGATTCTAATTGGATTTGTCAGTTTTTGAAGTTGGAAACCTGAAGTTTTGGGAGGATGAAAAATATTGTAATTATTTGTTCAAAATGGTCTGTCACGAAACTAAATGTGACAAACCAAATTCTACGCGGGCGAAGCCGCGAGTAGCAACTAGTGATTATAAAAATGATTATACCTAATAGATGTTGATTTCAAGGCTGTCAGTTTTATCGCTGTTGGGAAGAAGTTCTTTATTGCTCATAAAACTCTGTTTTGGTAACCTAGCCATTACATTGTTCAACATTTAATCAATGAAATATGTTCGTTAGCTCACACATCATAATTGCCCTTCATATCATAAAATCAAACGGATTTCTTGGGAGTTCTTGCATAATTAAACTATCGCATGAGAAAATAAATCCAATTGAACTAGGTACTCATCTCAAAATAGATAGTTGATACTAGATACTTACATTTGAATGATATGTATCTATGTTATTATTTATTATTATTAATTATCAACTCGGTTACATGGCTTCACTCGGGCAGTTAATATGAAATTGATGTAATTGAAAAATGAACTTCGAATTATAAAAGTTCGACAGATCTTGCTTGTGGAAAGCTTCCCCCATGCAAATAATGTATTATGTAAAATGTTCCACAGCATTTTAGACCGTTTTGGAATATTTTATAACGACCTTGGATGTTCTTGAATATCCTCGAATTGCTCTAAACATTTCTAGAAGATGTAATTGCTACCCCATATATCTTGAACAGTACGCTCTCGAAGTAAAAACGGAAACCTACTGGGAGATGGAGGGCTACCACAATGAATCCTTTGATCGTTCCTGGTTGTTTCCAAACATTTCATATTATTACCGAAGATTCTATCATATTCTAGAATGTTCTGGACTGTTCTAGAACTGGTAAACACTCTATCCCCTGAAGCTACAAAATCAGGCATTTCTGGTAAAACATGGATCTTTTTAATGTACAAGCTGATGTACTGATGATGGAAGTATACTAAAGGAGTAGGGGCCCATATCGAAAAAATTCAACGATTCATTTTCGGAAGTAGGAGACAGCTCAGCATATAAAACATCCAACATGAAATTTTCGAATCTAATGAAGCAATTCTCGAAATGAAAATTGATTTTTACTCTCATTCGTAAATGAAAAAGAAATGAATGAACTAATCAGAACTAAAAAATGTCAGTAATAGACGGTATAAAACAAAAGTCATAAAAGAAGTAAGGGCACCTATGTTAACGAATCTTATTACCTGGAAAGCGAAAAATTCCCTTTATTTTAAACAAAGCAGTTGTTACAGCGGTAAATAAATGAAGACCAGAAAATTCAATAAAGTAAACAAATATGTGAATTGGAAACCCTGACATATGGAATGCCTCTAGGTAATGTCCTTGGTCCATTGTTGTGTTCTTTATATATGGATGACCTCTTTAAAATTTAAACAGATGGTGACATCATTCGTTTTCCGATGACACGGCCATTTCATATACAATCGATACGTGAGATGCGCTAAAAAACAAAATAGAACGGAATTATCAAAATTAGTAATTGGTTCAAGCACAAAAAACTCGATGAATTACGATAGAATCCATTTTATTTCTTTCACGAGTTACGAGTGTCATCTTTCAAATTTTCAAACTTTACAGAAGACTAGCTGAGATATAATCCAAAAATGAAATAAAGTATCTTGGAGTAACACTCGACATATGCGATGAAATTTCTACAGTAGTCTAGAGAAAAAAAAATCAGGCCATTATTATACAAATTAAAGTTCCTGAGAAACATACACCTTAAGATACTATAATTTACATTGGCGGTCACGATTGCAGAAACAAATACTTTTATATGATAATTCATAATTATACTTTTCTCTACTCAGTTTGTAGTTCAAACATTCGTTGTGGGATAAAATCAGATATCATTCACATGAGTTCTACTTTAAATAAATGGTAACAAATTGCACTTACATAGAACACTGACATCCTCACTCGTATATAAATATTGTTGTAATTCATGCCCGAAAGAAAATAACGCCAGGCGCTACTGGTAGGCATAAACCAAACGTGACGTCGCTAAAAGCGCGCGAATGTACGATGCTTCCTCGCCACTCTAGAAGCAGCAAGAACAATGTTACCGAACTTCGGTGAAATTTCTACGGCATTCGATGACGATATTTGGAGGCTATCCACGAGGATATCGAGACAGTCAAGTGGAAGCTACAGTGCGATACGCGGAGTGATCTTTTGAGATGATAGGCATTCAAATAATTAATAGTTAAATTTTTAGTTGAGATGTTTGTTATATTCAAAGAGAAATAAAGTTGAGTTTGATTATTCAGTGTAGTCAATTATTGGTGAACGGGAAAAACATAATAATATAGTTTGTGGATAATTGCGAGAGCATGTTTATTATTAAGATACAATGACTAATCATATAAGCGATGACAAGAAAGTGTTTACAATAAAAACAACAATAAATCAATAAACAATTAGTGATTCAACAGATGATAAATGATGGTGGATTTCAAGTAGCGTAGCATCAAAATTAAATGATTTTTTTGCTGTGTATATATCCAACTGTCTATCGAATATTTCATTCAGAAAGTTAATCATTGTCAATCTAATGATTTTCCTCGATTTTCCTGCCTAAATTACCGGCAGTAAATCGTCCGCCTTCTGTTCCATAATTCACTTGACTCTTTACCTTGTTCAAATACATAAATAAATACGGCTAATTAGAAGTCAGCTTCATTAGGAGAATCGTTATGAAATATTGTAATTTCTTACCTCAACGCTTGATTAAAAACCATTGGAGGTTTTCGAATTTCGAATAATTACACCTTTTGAAAAGCCCTATTTATCGTTCTACATAATTCAAGAGACAATGGATTATTCGAATAGGTTGTTTCAATAGCGTTGAGCCTCATTATCTAGACTGAGTATTTCCAATCGGGAGAACGAAATACTTCTCAAGAGGAGGAATGAAGGGTACATCGGTAAAATGAAAATGGGGAAATATTTGTGATCGTTCAAAGTTATGAAGATCTGATTCGAAAATCAACTCAATAAAGTATGAAGTTGCAAATCTCTACAGGAAGTATTCAGAAACTATACTACTTACTGTCTGCATCATTCATAGATGCAAATAGGTCTCAGTTGATTGGTTCGACTTTCCGAAGGGAGATAATGATATTTCAAACAATAAATTTTGCACAGCAAAATACTTTCAAAACCTATTTAATTAAACCTGTAGAGATTTGAAACGAAATCATTCAAATTAATGTTTATCTCAGGACGTGAAACTCAATGATTCCCCATGAAGTTGGCCACTTGATTTCCTCAACGATAAAAAATGAAGTAAAATATAAGTTAGCTTCACAAAATTTGTTGCTGGAAGAAAATAATTTTCTGTAATGATTATGAAAGGTACTATCGACGTTACTCTCTCATAACTGAATGATGACCAGAATTACAATTTGACACCAATATATATTTTTTTATGATCCCAAAATGGAATAATTTCGTATATACATTCATTTACTGTCAGTTTGAAATGATTTGAACAGCTGTGATTTGAAAGACATTTCAATTTTGGGAACTGAGCTGAGCTGGTCTATTCGACCCCCTACCGCAACCCGCAAGGATTAATTGTGGTTCACACCTATTCACATTCGACCAAGTAAACCCAGCTTCTTAACGAAGCCTATGATAGTTTGTATGGTAAGTGGTCTTTCAGGTCAGATGGTACGAGAACGGATCTGCCGAACTCCAAAAACCTGATTCGGTCGCCAGCAGGGCAGCCACAAAAGTATGTGCTCTGTTGTTTCATCATTCTCCACACAGAGGCGACACATACTGTCTTTCGACTATCCGAGTCTCTGCATATGATAATTCAAATGACAGTGACCTGTTAGAAGGTCTGTTAGATATCGTAGTTCATCTCTACTGTGGTTCAACAACTGTTTGGTATCAATCTTCGAAGGGTAAATAAACGCTTCGGTACAAGCCAGTCCTAGAACATTCTGCCATCTTTTTTTGGCGAAACCTAAAGTGATACCAATGGCAGGTTCTGGTCCTCCTTTGCAAGAAGGTCAGCAGCGGCTTCATATTGATATATCATGAAACACTGATAGAAAGACATTATGATAATACAACGAAGGTTTGCATGGATTGAAATCAGTCAAGTTAATTAGACGATTGATGATATTCCACGCTCATTTTCTGTTCTTAGTATCTCTACTACTTGAGAGCCATTCACTTCGTCTACTTCTACCATCGATTCCCAAGAAAACTGCAACCTTATGGGCTTAATGCGTTTTCCGCTATCTTTCCCATGGCACCCATTTCAACAATCGTGTTTCCTGCGCTAGTTTGTACGGGTTATTTGCTGGATGTTTTTCATATTCTTCTGGGAGGCTATTTGAAGTTGGATTTTGCGAGACATTTATTCATTACTATACTTCTGAATCTCTTAAAGTCGCTATAACCTGAGAGCTCTATTCTTGATATGTAGAAAAAAATATCAACTGTATCTTCTCAATCACCTGATGGAAAATATACTCACAAATAGTTAATATAACTCCAGCAATGATGATTTTGATAAAATATGATTAATTACTTCATTGTCGGTGACGAAATATTATTTTTTACTGGTTTTGTAGTTTATGTTTTCTAGTCTTGTCATTCTAACACATTTTGAAAGTGTTAGTTTTTTATACCTAATTTCTATCAAGATTTGTAATAAAATTTTAATGAGATCAGTTACTGTTTCACTTGAAAAGTTTTACGTGAAATTACGGAAGTTCCGACTATGTAAGTGAGTCTCGACGACATTCAGTAACGCTACCAAACTTCAAAAACAGTTTCCCCTCAAAATGAAGATGAAGCTTTTTACAATCAGCATATAATGTTACCAAAGTTCCACCTTGGCAAATCCCAGTATTTGTTGCAGGATTCATTCCTGGATTTGACTACGGCCTGATTGGTCATTGTTTATTGATGCTGGAGCAACCTGCGTAGTATTCGAGATTCGAGAAAAACTGCCGACTCTTGCAATCTTCATGGCAAAAACATGATAATGGTAATGATAATGAAAACGATAATAATACAGGGTCTAAACAGTTTGACCTTTAATTCATACTAATAATGTAAGGATAATAATAACACCAGTTATGAATTTTATTGATGTGAGAAATGAGAATCGAAGAAAACATATAAGGAGTATAAACCTATCAAATTGCAGGACTGAATTCTTGAAACTATCAAAATTGACAAAATCAGGCTCTTTCAGCCAACCACCTATATCTGACTGTACTGATCTTCTTTGTTTTCAGAATTCACATGAAATATCTACTATCAATCAGGCTTGTAAGAGAGGACTGGATCCTCTGGGAGAAGGAAATATTAATAACAGATAGTTGTTGGTTCACAGAGGGATCTGTTAAAAAAATCTGTTAAAATCTGTTTTTTCGTTAATTAGCTGTCACACCCCTACGAACGACAACCCTCAGAAATCAAAACATGTGCGAGCTAAGGATTAACGAGGTCTTATCTTTCAAAGTGTGATTCCTAACACAAAAATAACTTCGGGTTCTTGTGCAGGTGTTTTTAGGCGCAGACCCAGGGCAGATATATATACATGCCTAAGAACTTATGTGACTGTACTTCAAGCAGAAATTTACGCTATTGAATTGTGTGCGAAAAAAAGGATTAATCACACCTTTCACACAAGTTAATGAAAATATTCTTGGACAGTCAAGAGGCGTTGGACGTTCCTACCGAGCAACGCCTAAATTGGTAGCAAATTGTCAAAAACGACTCTCCAGGATAGGAATACTTAACAGATTGTCTCTGGTGTGGATTTCTGGCCATACTGGCCTGGAAGATTCTAGGCCAGTATCTAGAAGGTAATAAAGGCTCTTGCAAAGGAAGATGCTGCAAGCGGTTTCATCGGATCAGAACCTGTTATTGGCATCGCTTTGGGCTTTGTCAAACAAACATTGAACACCTGGATGGCAAGAAGATTTATGGACTTCTGACAGAATATTCCAGGATTGGGTCACTTAAGGCATTTATCCACCCTTCGAAGCTTAATACCAAACAGTTGTTGGACTACAGTAGGGATGAACTATGATGTCTAACAGGCCTTCTCACCCCCATTTAAATCTTTATATGCAGAGACCTGGACTGCCAAAAGACAGTGTGTGTCGCCTCTGTTTGGAAAATGATGAAACAGATACGTACTCTTACCTAAAAGAGTATTTACCATACAAACTAATCCGCTTCGTTAAGAAGCTGGGTTTATTTGGTCGCGTGTGAATTGCTGTGAGCCACAATAAACCCTTGCGTGGTTGGATCGAACCTAACCTAATCTTGACTGGTAGGTTTTGTTTGGGAAACAACCGGAAGTTTACCTTCCCAGCCCCAATAAACTCTATCTGAAATAAATTATCTCCATTATGAACATTGGATTTTATGGAAATATACCTTTTTCAATTTGCCTTTTGTACATCAGACATTCTGAACATAAGTTGAAACAAGTTTCGTTTGTAGCAAACAGTATACAACATTATATAATATATACAACATAGATTATCGATATAAAAATTAAGTTACGAGATCATTCCAGGTTTCCTGACAGATACAATTATTTTCATCGAACTCTTACGAAGATTCGAAATAGATGAACAGTTCAATTTAGCAGACTACCATTATAATCTTCATGCAGTCATTGTTCACTCTGGTTCTGGCATTGAATTTGGTCATTCTTTCGCATTGGTCAAAGACGAAACGGACTGGTTTCAGTTTGAAGATAGTCCTGTCACTAAGTATCCTGGCGATGTCTTGAATCTATTGGAGTCACTGAAAAGACACCCTTCATTTTGTTTTATGAAAGAGAGGACAATGGCAGATCAAGATCAGATGATGTGGTGCTGCAGGTTTTTCCGGGTTTTCCTGCAGCTGAAAAAGCAAATGGGCCACTAAAATCAATCAAGTCGCCCCGGAGCGCCATTTAATTTTTGTTATTGTTTCATAATTTCATGATTTGTGTTACTATCTTTTTTTCAAGCTTTTAAATTGACAGATATGTATAAACTTCTCGTGGATGAATATAGTTTTTAGCTCAATATCAGCATAATTTTAAATGATCTTCTGAATTTTTTGTAGAATCATCGAATACTGATCTTGGAGGAAACAGGCGCATTCCTATTCTGTATATGTTGATGAAGAAGTAGAAAACCAAAGATCTGCGTTTTATGTTTTTTCTTGTTGAATCTTCCTAGATTTTGAATTAATTGATTCATTCCCACACTGAAAATTTGGTTTTGAAATGAATAGTTTCAATTGCACTTGTGAAAACTGTTAAAAACCTGAGTTACAAGATCTGAAGTTGATTTGAAAAATAAAACTTCTATTGATAATTTAAAATATCTTTGCATTTTTTCGCATTTAGAGAGTAACTGTTTTCATCTATATCATCAACGTATTGGAACAACGTATATTTTCATATATGTTGAAGAATCACAGACTTGAAATTTTTAAACAAGCAGATACGGTTCAAGACAGAAAGCAAGAGGAAGGATCAGACAGAAATATTTCATACAACAGAATTGAGAATCTGTTTGAAAAAAATCTGTTGGTCCGTTGACTAGCTGTCGCCCTCCCCCCATGAACGACAACCCTTAGAAGTCTATACTTGTGCGAGCTAAAGATCAATGAGGTCTAACAATAGCATAGATGGTCTATTTTTCATACAAAATGTGTAATACTAATATTAGTATCAATTTTTGGAGATAAATAGTGATTTGAATATATTTCAACATTCATAAGAACATCACGTGACTAAACTACTACTCTCACCGGCAGTAATTTTTCCCTTCATCGGATGTCGCGCAATAAAAACGCATACGTTTCGTGATTTCGATCTATCAAACAAAAACCACTCCAAGCTAAATACAGTTTTATTCCAGCGAAATTTATTACGTAAAAACGACTACTATTCCGCTATATCATGGCTGTCATTTGCCACATAAAGATTCTATTAGCTCGTGAATAAAATAGTAGCATGTAATGGGATGGCGTTAGATTCACTAGAACAAATTGTACGGTTACGAAATAATAGACTTTCCGAACCGTTTAACTTCGAACGGATAATAGTACGTCTAACTACTTGTACGATCGCCCCGTCTTGTTGAACTATGTTCGATGGTCACATTTGTTATTCAGCTTTCTCGCATGTGTGGGAAATATTACTCTTTCCAGTTGTTCTTGAGTCGACAATTACATAGAACGTCACTAATAGCCATTTTCTAAATGTATTAACAGCATTATTCAACTTTTTCTATGTATAATGCCAAAAGCATCGGTGATACTTAATCACATTTGACCAGCTTCAATTTTTTATTGTGTATCAATTTTTTGAAATCATAAGCAAGACATGAGGGTAGCTTCTTCTCAAACACCAAAAGCAATCACTGAACTGACAGATAGTTCTAAATATATTGTTGCTGAAAGAAAACAAGAATAGACCACGAGGCTTTCAACTTTTTCGAAAGTTCGCCACCTTTAAACAGAATGAAAGTAGTTTGGAAATGAAATTTTTAGTAGTGTTGGGGGTAGTTGGGTACAACTCCCACTGATGGACAGTAGTTTCTTTTATTTTCAACCGCCCACTTTTCGAAACCTTTGGAAAGAAAGTGACACAAAAAAATATGGAGTATTCTTCAATTATTTTCAGTTTTCTTTTTCCATTCAGGATGTCGTCATGAATGAATTTTATTTCAAGATATCTTTGATGTGAGTCATAGAACGGCTCGCGTCGACAAAACTCATTCTAAAAGTGATGGTCACATTTCTCGTTCGTCGAATAATAAACTATTTGTCACGTCAAGATGTACCAATGTGAAACAGGTACTTCTTGACGTTTCTCAGAAACAACTCTGATCATATTTTTTTAAACTTTTTGATAAAAAATAGCCTGTAATTTTTCAGTGAAAACTTTTTCAATTCATTCAAAATTGGAACTTTTGCTAACGTAACAAAAGTCAATTGATCCAGTCAGCATAAAAAGTACACGGACTTCGATGAAGTCAACAAAGGCTATTTTTGTCTGGTCCTGATTGGCGAACGTTCCACCGGTGAGAAAGGTACTGAAGTCCTTGAAAAGATAGAAGTCGATTGGCAAAAGTTCTGGAGAGTGTGGTTGGTGAGGCAGAATTTGGAGGCTCAATTTGTTTGATATTTGGATGATGATTTGTGAAACGTGCGGACGGGGGCTGATCTGGAGCAGGTGACCACTACCGGTTGCTGCTGTCGCAATTTTTCGTAAATTTTGTCGATTTTCTCACAATAGGACTGTTTGAGTGGGCTTTCGCCCTTGGAAAGTACCTAAGTAGCTCACTGGTATGCAGCCACTGTCCTGAACAGCTGCCTTCCATTCAGCAGTCCATACAGTCGAGGAATCGGCAAATTTTAGATTGCGCTGAAACTCACGAGAATCTGTTAGTCAGGGAAGCCATAGACTACGCTATAGACGACCCCTTCCGATATAGAAGGCCCCGACACTCTGTCAAATGAGGCCCTCATGTCCTCCGTTGACGGATGAATAATATCTTCATCCTTCTCATCCCAGTCAGGTAGAGGTACACTGCGAAGGGCGGTATGGATGTCTAAGGACACTCGTGCCGCCACCAATGATCAATCATGACCCATTTGTCCCTCTGACGAAAACCAGCTCAAAGGGTGAGAGAGCAAGGCTTCAACCTGGAAAAAATCAAAATGACTATCGATAAGTGACAATCCGATCCAAAAAAGTTTTTTTGCGCAGAAAAGAACAGACTTCAAATCGTGGCGATTTCTGTTGACCACTCAAATCGTAGGGCAACCACTTTCCGAGCTTATGACCTCTCCAATACGTTTCGAACTATCAAAAACCGCATGCCAGCTGACTCCCAGTTCTTCGCTATCTCAAGCACCGTTATTGATGATTCAGTTTGCATCATGGTCTTCAAATCCTTGTTCTGGATTACTGTAGGTGGACTACTTTGGGGCTCATCTTCGAGGCTGAAATCTCTAAACCAAATTTAGAAAACCTACGTCGAACATTACATTTATCAACAGTATCATTGCCAAGTGATTGGTTGATTTTTGGTCTGTTTCGGTGGTGCTTCAGTCCAATTGGAATTTATAGAGGGAAATTGGCCAAAAATCGTCAGACGATATAATATAGAAATATGAGGGTGCTTTGAGAAGTTTCCGATCTATCGAAGGTACAAGACATCTTTTATTTTTTTTTATTCCCATCTCAACTCTATACGCTTCTTCCAGCGATGCTCCCATCTCTACATCCCACAAAATAATTGTGCACGGAGGTAAACAAGTCGCTTGGGGCTAGATCTGGTTAGTAAGGTGGATGCTCAAGCAGTTTAAACCGCATTTCGTGATTTTCGTTATGGCAACCTCTGGTTATCCCAAAAAGCAGTCGGCATCACTTTCCCAGCCAAAAAAACAGTTTTTGCTGCAGTCCATTGTTTGGACTGTATTTTTGTTTCGAGCTTATGATGATGTATCCAAGTTTCATCTTCAGTCATTATTTGACACCAAAACTCGAAATTATTGCGCCTAAACTGCGCCTGCAGAGCGTTGGCAATGATTATTCGAACACGTTTTAGGTTTAACGTGAGCAAACGCGGCACCTCACGCGCAAACAGCTCTCTGATGCCTGAATGTTGTCGTCTAGCACCGTTTGGTGAACTTTGATGACGTATTTGCAGTTCTTGCAGTTTTTGAACATCATCGTCTCCAAGCTCTTACGATTGGATTCAGTCAGCTGCACAAAGTTTCACAGAATGGAACTCATTTTTGATTTAGGTAAGTATATTGCCTTTCAGAAACAAAAATTCAATGACAGCTCGATACTCGATTTTGTCCATTTTCATAAGTTTGATAGGAGTTAAAACGGACACCAATATGTCTTGGCACAATCATGTCGCTGTAATTGCTAAGGCTGCTTCTCAAACGCTTGGAAAACTGTTCCGGACCAAAAAACTGTATACACCTCAGAAACTTTTGATGTTTTATAAAGCTCAGATTAGATCTTCTTTGGGGTATTACTCTCATGTATGGAGCTACGCCCCTAAGAATACCCAGAAGCTGCTGGATTCCATCCAGAAAAGAGCCATACGTCTGATTGGAGACGAGAACCTTACTTGCAACCTTGATAGTCTGGAACATCGAAAACAGGTCGATTTTGTCCATTTTCATGAGTTTGATGGGGGTTGAAACGGACACCAATATGTTTTGGAACAATCATGTCGCTGAATTGCTAAGGATGTTTCTCAAAAGTTCGGAAAAATTTTTCAAATCAAATAACTCTTCATACCTCAGCAGCTTTTGATGCTTTATAAAGCTCAAATCAGACCTTCTTTGAAGAATTGTTCTCATGTATGAGGCTCCGCCCCTAAGCATATCCTGAAGCTGCTGTATTCTATCCAGAAAAGAGCCATAAGTCTGATTGGAGACGCGAACCTTACTTGAAACCTTGATATAAACTTTCTGAGAATTTTTTCCCAAATGACTTCTATCCCCAGCAATACAGGGGTGCCTTTCGCACAGGCACCGCTCTCAAAACGCCTCAAAGATTGTCCTGTGGTGCTTGTGACTCACATAAATTCACACAAACGACTGTTATACAACAACTACGCGTCCAAAACAGTTAAAACTTCAGGGAGAAATTGTCAATAGACGAACAACAAAATTTACCAGCTTTCATTTACGAGTTCTAATATCTTCATGTTGAGGTTGTGAACTTTTCAGACCAACCTCGTTAACTGAAAAGAGGCAAAAAATCTTAATTTGAAAAAAATTAACAGCATCAATGTATATATCACGATATAGTAGAATAAATATATATTGAAATATGGAGCTACAAAAACATATGATATTAAAACGAAAAAAGCGTTTGAAACAATATGATAACAACAGTACTCAAAAGTGAAATTAGTCCCTGTGTTAGTTTTTTCATTTCCTGAAGACAATAACTTACCTGGTGAAACTTGTCGTTTAGACAAGATGAAACATGCTGGGTGTCGAATAGGTTGTATTTTTCAATTTCCAGGATCCTTTTGCGGGAACTAAATCAATCATGAATGGTTTATAAAACAATACCTCCTGAAATATCTGTTAACATCCCGCATTTCCTTACGAACCGCAAACCAATGAATAATAAATCCTTCCCGTACATTTGATCAATCGTTTCGAACAAAAGCTCTCATTAAAAGTCATAAAAAGCGCTCTCTATCTGTATACACGCGAACAGAAATTAACCGCTCTCGAAAATTAATTACTGAATATTAATAGAGGAAAATGACTGGTTTTGGGTATTCTCTGCTCCTTTATATTATATAAGGACGAGGTAAGTAAGTAACTGCTGAAAGGTATTGATTTATAATTAAGTCTAATATTGTCTCTTTGTGTGTCATCGTTTTTGCGTTTAGATGTGCCATACATTCCGTGGGAAATTGGTTCACAAGGTCCCCAGAGAAGTTTGAAAAGGGAAACACAACACCATCATACAGAATATGTTTTCTGTGGAGCAAGAAATGGAATCAGAAAGATCGAAATAGGTCAAAACAGAGACATGTTTCTCTGTGAAAATAAACATTCGCATTTTACAAAGTAACAGGGGTTGAAATGGTTATTGGAACTTCATAGTTACTCAGATCGGAATCCCTCAAATCAAACTGATACATGAGTTCTATAATAAATACCAATATCTGTAACGCATCGAAAAACAATTACTGAGAAAAACCGGAACTGAGTAACGAATAGGTCACTAATCAGCTGAATTAACATACTTTCTGACGAATCGAAGTATATTTTGATGCTCAATCTAATGCATGCGAGTATTCCAAACGAGTATTCAAAAACGAATTTCAGCAACGGTCTCAGTTTCGATCGAAACCGAAACCGAAACCCAAACCCAAACTTCCTTACAAGGATTATGTTTTGAGGGAAAAATAAAGAAAACTTTATAACAATCAGTCAGTCTTCATTTTTTATCTTGAAATCACAACGTTATGCAATCTTTCGACATTCTTACTCATTGATAATCAACAGAACAAACCCTTATTAAAAAAAAATATTAATTGCACCCTGAAAATACAGGGTGAGGTGAGGAGTTCATTTGAGAAGGTGTAGATCCTTCTTCTGAATATTACTGATGGTTTTTCAAAAATATTAAACATAAAATTACTTATTTAAGTTGTTACCTAATATCCCAATAGGTACTTAATATTTGGCACTCATATTTGGCATAATTAGGCACATGAACTCGGCAAAATGTCTTCGTTGCTTGTATGTTATTCAACGCACCGAACATGACCGATCATAGCGCGGGAACTCCCGAATGCACTTTCGGTTTCGGTCGTAGTGTCGGCAGGTTTGCCGCCGAAACCGAAACTAAACCGAAACCCGTTTTTTGCCGAAACTCGAACGAAACCGAACTTTCGGTGGTCGGACACTATTCCAGAGCTTTCTAATCTTACGCTATAATGATTGATAATGATTTTTTTTTTTGTTGTTGAAATGATCCCCACTAGTAGACATTCGGTATTTGTGAAGAATCTTTCATTGAGCGCTTTCTATCTTCAAAATCGAATGAAACAAAATCTGTGTGAGATATCATCGACATTTTTTTTTCATTTGGAAAACAATTTCGTTTGTTTTCGTACTCATTCGTCCGAAATTGAGCGTCATCGCTGAAGATGATTTTTCGTTGAAAATTAGGGTCACTTGTCAACTGTTCCAGAGCCCGTTAAGACAACTCACGTCGTTGTCTATGGTCGTTCACCTTCACTTCCTAGGTCACTTGCATTTTGTTCGAGTGCAGGCCCAAGTCACGACGTAAAATTCGCAAAGTTGTGGTTTGCGAAAGCCCAAGTTTTTGTGAGCGACGCAAAATCGACTGTACAGTAATGCCAATGATTTCGGAGCCGAAAACAATGACATTAGATTTACTATTGATCAGAGAGTGGTTTGAGGCTGCCCCTGTGAAAGCTTTGAGATCTTCATTCATTCGACAACGAGCAGTATCAGTCATTTGTGGAGAAAAGCTATAATAAAGTTGAGTGTCATCAGCATATGGGTGTATTTTGCAGTACTGAAGACTCTTGAGACGTATATATGGCAAATAGCAGTGGACCCAAAATAGACCCTTGGAGAACGCCATGGTTTAATGAAATATATATGGAGAATCAACGTCTGTATTGACCTTTTGCTGACGATTTTCTAAGAATGATCCAAAGAGCGAATCAGAACTAGCGAGACCTATATAAGATAAAATTCTCAATAATAGTTTGTGACTGATTGTGTCAAAGGCCCGACTAAAATCCAATAATATCTAACAAGTACAATTTCCCTGATCTGTGGCTCTAATTATATCGTCGACAACGTGCAAGAGTGCGGTTTTACAGAATCGAAGGTAGTATTGAGAAGTACTCGAGATATTCCTTTAGCTGGATTTCCATCGCTTTTCTCAATCATGGGTATATGATTTGTCACCAGCATAAGTCCAGTCGTCCCAATGAAAGATCTCAGTAGAGCCAAGACCAAAAAAGCACGCCAAGTTTGATCAAAAGTAAATATTTTGCTCACTGTTTTCTTTGATCATCGTGGCGTAGTGCAACGGAAGTTTTCGTCACACGGTCGTACGGTCAATAAAGAGTATTATCTTGAAGCTATGCGCCGCTTGACAGAAGCAATCCGAAGGAAACGTCATTAATTGTTCATGATTTTTTGGTCAAAAATAACACCGTAATCGTACCTCAACCACCGTATTCACCAGATTCGGTCTCTGCGATTTTTTCCTGGTTACAAGATGAAAGACTTTCATGTAATGAAGATTTTTGACGACGATTGAGTAGATAATCGTTGAGAGAGCTTAAGGTCATAAAAAACTGCATATATCTGAGGGAGAATAGAAATTGATATATATTTTTTGTAAAAATTGGAAATTCATCTTATTATTTGAACAATCGGAGTAAATAGAGAGACAGGTTACCAGAACCATCTCAATTTTTTTGCCTTTTCTTTGATAAATCATAATCATATATTAATTCATCAAAATTCATGAGAATGTATTCGTTCTATTTCCGTTTGAAGAAATATTATGTTCAGAATAGCATTCATTTGAATACATAATGTTCTCGGTTAAAACACTAAGACATCGAAATTTTGTCACATGTGGACCTGATAACATATCATCTCAGTAGGCCTTCCAACATTATATTCCGTTCGGCTCTTTCATACAAACCCATCATGATAATAGTAATTCGTTTCTACTTGAAGTCTTCAGTGCTCTATATTTACGAACTGAAAATTACACAAATATATACGTCTCCACGTTTTCCGTTTCATAAAATATGCACGCACTTTTTCCCAGCGATTATTGTATTTTCTTTTTTGTCTGTGGTCTTGTTTCCACTGTGAGACCGGCGACAGGTGGAAACGTGCTATATTTTTATCAGTGCTGGCATACGAATTAATATTTGAGAAAATGATAAAAGATTCAGAAGATAATTGTGTTGTAGAGGTTAGATTTATTCACGATGAATAAATAGGACAAAACTGTAATAAGTAAAAAATTGCTCCGGAATGGAGGAAACATTTATTGTGGGTGTAACGAAAAATTGAAATGATGTTTTGTTTCTTTAATGTATGTGTGATATAGCGTAGTTGAAGAATATTCCATACTTCAAGTTATGTCGGAAGATCATTTATTTGTGTCATTTGAAGAAACTGTAAAGCCATGACTATGTGTTTCTAGATCGAATTCCAAGACTCCAGAGATATTTGGTATAACTTTCCACGTATCTATATCGGAATTAATAGTTGTCAAAATTTTATGAAGTGTAATTTTTGACCATATATTTTTTTAATAAAATCTGTCCTATCTTGATAACATTCCATTCAATCGAAAGTTTCTCACATATTTTTTGTATAAAGATGAAGAAGTTAAAATCCAAACTCTTCGTTTCGGCAATCCAGATTTGCTCATAAAGTTCACAACTGGTTAGGATTCATAGGTATATGGTTATGACATCAAAGCCAACGTCTAATCGGCCTAATAAAAGAGACCAGGTGAGTCAAGACCAAAATAAGCATGTCAAATGTCAAAGGTTTTACCCTAAAAATATACCCATTTCAACACAATTAAGATTCCTTCAGATGAGATTGGAACAAGTGAGAATATGACTGACAATTGCGAATGAATGGCCCTTGGAGAAACCCACAAAGCCCCTGAAGCGTACCTTGGCTAAAAGTCACCAAGAACCCCGCAAGGAGGAAAATCCGTCAGAACCAAGATTTTTGCATTCGTACATCATATGATTCTCGAACAGGATAACAAGAATTGAATCCAAATACAACATCAGAAGCTGCTTCAGATCCGAAAATACTATCCGTAGTAGAATCAAGAAAACCAGGTCACCAAATGTGGACTGCGATTCCAAGAATTGCATTTACCGGATAACCTGTGAGTGCGGCAAATCCTAATACCCAAAGCTGAGATCATTGACAGGGAGGAACACTGGTTCAAGAGGAAATTCAAAGAAGTTGCATATATGTTGTCCAACAACGTATTCAGCCAAGCAAGCGTAGAGATACGCAACTTATGGAAATGGCCAACTTCCGCCAGGGGCTAGGTGAAAGCACTCGAATAACCTATGAATGGTCATCTCTCGGGGGAATAGTCCAGTCATCACCCGAAGACGATTTTAGATATATACCATCAATTGAAAAGTCGTGATGTGACTTGGATTGAAATCTTTCATTTTTTTCCTTCTTGTATTTTATGTTATAATTTCATTGTTATTTTCAGCTATTCAGTTCAATTTTGTATTGTTTCTTTCAGGATTTCGTTGTCATCTTTCAGTCTTATTCAGACTGATGCTGAAGAGTCAATAAGGGAAGTATCATATTCTGAAACATCAGATGTTCGACATTGATAATAACAGTATTCCATGTAAGTGAAAGTTCACATCTTCAATGCACCATATTGTGTAGCAATCCTGTGAATGATAT
This sequence comes from Leptinotarsa texana, assembly GCA_015342105.1. Classification (NCBI taxonomy): domain Eukaryota; kingdom Metazoa; phylum Arthropoda; class Insecta; order Coleoptera; family Chrysomelidae; genus Leptinotarsa; species Leptinotarsa texana. Next base: position 17,360 of record WOGN01001733.1, read on the forward strand.
CTGATTCAGTTCCATGATGAATTTTTGGAGTACAAACTGAATAGGAAAAAGTGTTTTTATATAATTCAATGATCATATAAAAGTAGGTGTTCCGAAAGAATTTTTCCTTCCGTGTAATCAGTGTTTCCATTAAATTATTTGTTTCGATAGGACTATTTCATGTGATGTTTATTAATGATTCAATTGTTTTCTTTCTTATATACTTCGGTATAAAGATGAAGAAGTAGAAAGCTTTCTTTCCTAAAATATTTTATTCAATCCATTATTTCATAGAGATCATTTTTAATATCGATTCCTCAGAAAATCACTTGCAATAGCAATTAAGACAAGAAAGTCACTCTGGTGGAATCTGAGTGTAAATTCGCTAGGGAGTTGATAGCATGCACAAATGCAAGCATGAAATATGAACATGAAACGTGAATTTACTTGCAATAATCATTCAATTACATTGGAAATTCGGTCGACTGTTACTCGGAAACTGATTCAAATGAAATAATTACATGGGGTTGAAATTATATTTTGAACTACTTTGAACTCGATTTATTCCCATTCTAGGTCGAAATCAATATGAGCTCGATATGAACGCAAGTTTCTAAGCATGCAAGTTTCTAGTCTACAGAACAAGGTGAACATGGTGTCGGTGATGTAATAGAAGTAACGTAGTAACCCGTTAAATAAAATTTTATTTGCAAAATATGAATCATATTATAATTTTCATGAGACATCTGCTGATAGACAGAAATAGTTTTCAATAATTACATGAGTAATGAGATGATCATAGAAATTATTTTTGAATTATGCACACACAATCATCATCTTAATGGCGTTTGTTGAGTACTTATATTAAATATTTCATTTTCTTCAAGCTAATGAGAATGCTGACTTCCGTGTCCAGAATATAAATACAGAGATATAAATATTAACGAGTGTGTATGATATAAATCAAAAGGGGGAAATTCGTGGACAGAACACTCAAAAAA
>WOGN01001734.1:0-18336 GCA_015342105.1 Leptinotarsa texana
GTTGGAGACTTACTGCATCTCAGTATTACTATAGAATTTGAAACCTCAAACTTTATTATGTTGTTTGAGAGGAATTTTACATTCGTCTGCCGTCTGTTAAATATTTATGATACTAGTGACTGGAACTTTTCATTCACATTTTTCGTGAAGAAAATCGGAGTTTTTCCATGAATCTTTCCGGAAATATTCACCTTCCATAATGTGAGAAAATAAAAATTATAATAGAGTACTTTATTGTATACTCGTACATTGAATGCAGGAGATGCAGAAAGCGAAAACTTGTAGTTCACCCCGGTCTGTTGTATTCATCAGTAACTTGTATTTTATAATTTAGCCAATGAAAAACAGCTAAGAATTGCGAAGTCACTATCATAACGTTTCGACTACTTGCCTATCTGCCTCGGTAATCAGAACTGATAATACCAACTATCAATAAATGTCAAAATCTAACCAGAGGACGGGGGCAAATTTTGGCATTTTTAACAAAAATATTATAGGACTGACCGATACTTTATGAAAATTCATTATAAGATATTCAATGAAATACACTTCATTGTGAGTTTTCCGTTTGAAAGTTCACAAATCCGCGCCACGTGTTTCATTATAGAATAGCATATTCGGGCATCATAACACTCAAAATTAAAAAAGTCAAATTATAAAATAAGACAAGTTACTGATGAACTGTGCTTTTTCCTTCGTGAATAATACATACAAACTGAAAGATATTAACCTGCCCCAACAAATGTATATTTCATCATGGATATTTAAGGGGTCTTTATATACCTCTATTCATTTTGTTCAGCCTTATTTCTTTCATGGTTCATCTTGTTCAGAATAGATTGCATGCGTCCTCTCATATACCTAGTCGTCTACATACCTATAGGTAATGTAATTCCAAAATAGTAGGCACTAAATTCTCAGAAATGAGTTTTTGCCTTAATCTTTCTCTTGCAGCAAAGTACGGACATTAACTTAACATTTTATAGAATCACAACCTTGACAATAATGTTTTAGTTTTAATGCAATGATATTTCTGAAAATTCAGTGCTTACTATTATGTCGATTCCTCGTCTTTTCGACGATCGATCTCAAGAATGTATTATTAAAAACGCCATCGATATTCAAGAACATAACTGTTACTTCCTTGTCCTTCCTGAACGCATATTGGCCTCGACGCAGTGGTCTGTTTGAGAATTATACTCTAACCTGTCTGTCAAAAGTGATTTTTCTAACATTTCAATTGCAAACAATTGCTTGAATGTGTAACTTAAGTTTAATTTTGAAGTAATTATGTTGTTTTGTAGTGGCTCAAAATTCAAATTTTGCTCTGGATACTCATGATGTTATCTGTTATCGACATTAGCTAGAAATGTCACACCCAGTATCTAAAGCAATGAAAAAATCCATATATAGCAAAGCAAATCGCAATCACATAGTTGAACATTCAAATGAAGCTACACATGCAAAGCATGTGTTTTATCTAGTTGTTTCGTATAATGACAGACAAAAACAAACTCAATCACATATTTATGTACCTACCTAGACTAGAAATATTTTGGAATCGAAATAAATTACCGACGAAATATGAGGAGACATGAAATAACGATTCCAGCAAATCGAGAAAGCTACAAAGGTCTAGTGTAAGATCGTTATTTATCAGTCGTTATATATCAGTCTATTCACTTTATTATCAACAGACGAAAATGAATTTGTCACGGAAAGAGTTACTATAATTTTTTTCAGGTCATTAAATTCTGTTCATTACATTTAATCTCTTGTTCGGATATCTAAATGAAAAAAAAGATAAGTGTGTTTCTGTTTGCAAAATAAAATATTAATTTTCTGAACTTCATCAAAAGATCGTTGGTGTATGACAAAAAAGAGTTCGAAGACAATTTAGATCGCTGGGTAAAACCAGTGTTGATGGTAAAGTTGTTATAGAAAGGACCATCAGCATCAATGATAACATAAGAAGAACTGTCTTCAAAAACTGTAGAACCATGAACAAAACTGATCTGAGGTTATTATACCCTCATGCCAGATGACACGGTTAAAGATATTGATAATCACATAATGAAAGAAGTTTCACTATATGATCTTTGATTATGGAACTGTCGTCCTCTTGTAAACAAAAACCTTTTGAAGTCAAAACTTGTGCGAGCTGAGGATTAACCAGATCTCAACTTTTGATTTCGAAAATTTTAATTTTTTTTGGTACATTACTAAAGTTTCTAAATACAATTGTAGGTATAACTTTATCAGTACCAGAAGTCTTCTTTAGCTGTTTCAGAAGTCGTTTACTTAGACGATCCCAGTATCGTAGATTCAGTGGGAATAAGGGATGCACGGAAAAGAAGGTAAATGAAATCTATAATTGAGAAACACTTCATACTTCTAAAATTGCATTTGCCACAATATTGAATCAGTTGTTTTTATTCGAAATCAATCATTGGTAAACGAATATTAGTACTTTCAATTCAATCTAGAATGATTTGAATCAATGTCAATTCACAATTTGTTCATCCCAATGTACGAATATCATGTAGTTTTCGTTTTGCCGAGTGACAATACCACAACTATCTTTTGTTGTTAGATTACAGGATGTGTTTCATCAAACGAGTTCAAATTAACCATGAATATATTCTATAGATTTATTATAAAATTGTGATACAGACTCTTCCGTTTCTAGGTTCACTTGTAAATAAAAAATTCAAAAACACTTCATTGTGACATTTGCACTAAATGATTTTACAAAAACGCAACACGTGTTTGTATGGCGAAACACGTGTTGCGTTTTTGTGAAAAAGTTTAGTGAAAATCTCACGATAAAGTGTTTTTTAATACGTTAGTTATGTATTTTCATCAAGTATCGGCCAAGTTCCATCAATCATCACTTGTAAATCAGCGCAAGCCATGTATACTATATAGATTTAATGCGTTCTAAATATATATGATGCAAATCGAATATCGTTTCATTACCGATTGATACACCTAAGTTGTTTTAGAAAACTAATTCGCTCATGAAAATATGTCTAAAAAAGAGTTGATACCTCTCATCGGAATACAAATTACCATTTATAAAGAAACACCAGTTTTCAGAGAAATGTGAATGCAATGGATCTACCAGTTGAAAATAATCATAATGAATGAATTTTAAAACTGATCTTCATTTCAGATACTTGAAAATCACAGCTGAGATGTTAGTTGCATCACTTATGTTACTAAATTTCTGGAGATGTTAGCAGTAGTGGATCTTTGGGAAAGAAAGTTTTTAGCTTTCTACTACTCTATCTTGATACAAAAAATGTGGGGAATGTTCCAAAAAAAGGAAGAAAGCAATCAATTTTCAAAGAAGTAACTCTATACGTAGATGTGTAGATCATGCAAAGAAGATACAGACATAAATTGGAAGAAAAAGCTCTCCCGAAACAGCTACTTTCATATAAACATTGAATTGCATGAAAGAAGAATTCTTTCGAAACGAATACTTTCATATGAACACTGAATTATTTAAAAAATATTTTTCTCTACTCAGTTTGTATTCTAAACATTCGTTATGGAAATAAATCAGATACTATTCACAGGATTTTTACACAATATACTAAATGAAAGCTAAACATTTCACTCACATGGAACACTGTTACCTCACTGGTGGTACTAATCTAAATAATATTATGAGACAAAACCACACAATTTCATTCACTTGTTTTATTAAATCCCAGCCAGAAGGAATCTTGTTTATATTGGAAGAGTTATATTTTTAGGAGAGACTAATTTTTGGGGAAGAAAGTTTTTGGCTTTCTACTACTACATCTTGATACAAAAAATCTGGGAATCTTCCAAAGTAGTGGATCATGCAAAGAAGTAACTTTTAGGCAGAAACTGGAAGACACATCCCTCCTGAAACAGCTACTTCTTTTGACTATGCACCTGAAGCGACCTGAAGTGATGATATCAATGGAAAATATATATGATGTGGAATGAATCCTCCAAAAGGAACTGATCTTCCTGGATTTGAGCTTAAAACTCAAAAGCCTAGTGTGTTTGAGTGATAATACTCAATATGATTGATTGATTGAATGAGTGTATATGCTCTTTAATTTTGTTTTCATGTGAATTTATTTCGTTGAAAAAGATTCTTGACGTGACTTTCAACAAATGAAAAAAATACATGATTAGATTGTGGAAGGTAAAAATATCTGAAAATGGTCGACTTTTATCTGATTTTCTTCCACAAAAAATGGATTTCGTTCAATATTCAAAAAATTGATTCTGGTGAGAGTATTAATCAATTGTAATATCTAAAAATCTGAATGGGATTCAATTAATTAAAATTGTTATTAACAAAACTATCAGGTATTTTAGGTTATGAAGCGATATGAAATGAAGTAACTAATCTTGATATAAAAACAATAAATTCGAAATAAATTTGAATGTTACTGAATTTAAGAATAACTATTCATGTCACAATCGTAACACGAATTTAACTCATTTTTGAATGAAGAATATAATAGGCCAACATGTCAAGTAGAGTTTGTCTTTAAAATCATCAACAGTTACTTTCGCAAATTTACAAATATAGTAAAGCATTGATTCGTTGAATCGTCTTGGATATAGCAGACTTTTGCTGAAACTGTGGACTTCGTGAAATGCTAACTACTAACTTTATCCATTATACAGTTGATAGAAGGTCTATTCATTAAAGATAAATATTATGCATCCATGCCTGGTAGAATAACCTCATTCACTTCAGAAAATAGTAGTTTTTAAAAAACCTCTACACCCAACACTAATACCAAATAGTTTGTACATAATAAAAACTCCAATCTACATGATAAATTCTACATAATAAAAATGTCATATCAGAGAGTATATGTATTCCTAAAATTTTTATCTAGACGAGAATTTAAAAACATTATTCTGTTACATGTGAACAGTTAGAATGGGCAACAAATATTATATTACTTACCTGTAGGTATATTGATATTCACTGCCCAATAACTATGATATATAGCAAATAAAATGGAAATGTTTCAATTACGCATATATTAATATTTATTGAAACAACGGAAACTAATTAACAGGAAATTAATAGTATTTTTTGTATAAGTATAATTTTGTCATACTTTCAACTAAGGATATGCGTTTAAAAAAATATTCACCATTTATTCCGTAACATTTTTCCAAGCAGTTGGAATTGGCTCTTATATATTGTAAAAAAATTCTTCATCAAATCAATAATTTTTGAGATGATATATCTATCGAAACCTCTCTGATCGGTTTTATGAACAGCCAAAATATCTCATTTGAAAAACAAGTTATCAGTAAGTATAGACACTGGGTCTCGACAAAACCGAAAATTATATCAGTTTACTCGTTCTACAAATATCCAGTTATTACAGTTATTATGTTTCTTCATGAATATTTCATGAAATACTTATAAACCAAGTCTACCGTATAATTTGAGGAATTACGAACTTAAACCGCCATTTTGAAGACGCCATTTCGTTAGCGGTCTATTATTATATCTTGACATGCAATGGAGCATTTATTAATGTATTATTCGAAACCCTCAAAGTGCCTATTTACATGAAATATTTACTCCTGTTGTATTAATGGCTTCTACCAACCTGAATCAATAGTAATAAGTATTTATGTACATTGTTTCGTTTGATATTGACAATGTTCATTTATGAATGTTTAATGGACAATAGTTTTTTCCAAGTGAAGCAGTACCTAATGACGATCATCACAATTTCCTATGTACTCAATATAAAACATGAAATTAGCTCGAATACGATTTGGGAAAAATATTCAGCATGATTAAATTTTTTATCTATGTATACAAGTATTTGAGAAAGTTGTGTGTCCTGTCAAAGTTTTTCTCAGTTCAATCCTGCGTTACATAAGATTTTTTGCCAAATTATCCTCACACACTAACAAATTTATCAGACTTGTATCTGCGAAAACCTTGTATATCCAAAAATTATATAAAATAAATTTTTTTTCAAACTGCACCATTCAATTCACAAAATAATTCATTTTGAGCTTTGAAAATATGTGTGTGTCAAATTATAATTGGATATTTGTTAACAAGCTTTTGATGTGATCCTCTTAAGTCGTTATACGGAAAAACAAGAATAAAATGAAATATTCAAATGAAGAGATACTATTAGAAAGTGCTGCTAATTTATAACTTTTTACCTATTATGAGATATTCACTAGCCAGTGAAAGTCTCACAATAAAGTTTTACTTGAATGCGCTTATCAAGTAACGTTCAATTCCATCAAATAAAATTAAAATAAAAAAATAATCGTGAAAAATGCAAATAACTGAAATATGCGGAAGAAATAGGTTACTTCACGACATTTCGATTGCTAGCATCCACAATCGTCTTCGCCAGTTATTACCAGAAAACGACTATTGATACTTAACAATCAAAACGTCGTGAAGTAACTTAATTTGAGAGGTTTTTTTTATTTTCAATGTTTTTGTATGGATCATCATTTATTCAATGATAGTGACAACGACAACTAGATTAATAATGAAATTATAATGTTAAGTCAAAATCCAAAAGCTCTTTCCAATATGAAAAATGCTTGTTTCTGGTAAGAACCTCTGTACAAAGATGTGGAACGAAAACATTTCAAGTGTATTAAATCGACCATTAAAACGTATTTTCAGAATAAAATAGAAAGCTCAGCCGATAATATACCTATATGCTCAAAGTGGCTCATGGATACCTATATATGCAATTTTACTACAGAGTCCAAATGTGAACTCAATAATATTGAAATAAAAAACAAAAACTATTCCAAATGAACTATTCCAAAAATACAGTTGGAAATATAATAAATGAGATAGAGACAATGTTGAATTCAAGTTGTTTTTGAGGTACGTTAACCCAAGGATCTCAATTCTCAATCAAAAGCTGAAATCTACAGTGTGTCAATTTTAAAACTTACAATTACAAATTGGGTTCAGTTATTTTGTAAAAGTCTGCACGAACTTCAATATCATCCGACTTACTATGACTTTTTTATTTGTAATGCTATACCTACCTCATGGAATATTATTTCAAATGATATGTGTCCGTCGATACTTTTTTGTTAAATAAAAACCCAATTTGCCGTTTTTACAAAACAAGATGGAAAGATCTGTTTTTTGGGTTCTGTCAGAGTTCATAATTTTTGGTTTGTTTGAGACTTGAGCTGTAGTTGTCACGATGGTTTTCAATATACCTGAGCGCGTGATGATAATTTTCATATTTGCCTCCCAGAACCAGTGTTATTTAAAAACAGCTCAAATATTTCATGAAAGGCATTCGGACAGAAATGTAAGTCACGTGTATGTCCGCGATTTAGTTGAAAAGTTCAGAGAAACGGGATCACTACAAAATAAAAAGAGGAATACCCCAAGATTACTGAATGAAGCAACCCAAATTGAGGTCCTTAGAAATTTTGCAATGGAGCCTACTGCATCAACACGTCAAGTATCTGCAGTGACAGGACTTTCACATGAGTCGGTCAGAAAGGTATTGAAATTACATAAGTTTCACCCGTACAAAACACAAATTCTTCAAGAACTACGCGATGATGATCCAGACCGAAGACTTCAGTTTTAACGTATTCTAAAACACTTCATTGTGTGATTTGCACTAAACAGTTTTACAAAAACGCAACACGAGTTTCGGCATACAATGGCTTCCTCGGACAGCGGCTGGTGTGATTCACTATAACTTCACCATCACAACAGACTCCTATTGTGAGGAAATTAACGAAAAGTGCCTAAAGTTGCGTCAGCAGCAACCGGCACTGGCAACCGAAGAAGTCCGATTCGCTCCACGACAACGCCCGTCCGCACGTTTCATAATGCATCGTCCGAAAATTAAACAAATTGGGTTTCGAAGTTCTGTCTCTTCCACCACACTCCCCAGATCTCACGCCAACCGACTACCATCTATTCAAGCAATTCCTCGCCGGTGAAACCTTCGCCAACCAGAACCCAGGCAAAAACGGCCTTCGTAGCACTCATTTCGATTGCATTGAATCAGTGTTCAATGCAATGTTACATTTTGAAATCTAATATATAAAAATGGATATTTGTTGGTTGCTTGGTTGGTTGGTTGGTAAGTGATAAACTACATCGCTCAACCGATCGTGATGAAACTTGACATGTATAAGTAATTTTTCATAGAGAAGGTTTTTAGGCTATCAATTTTTCTGCAAGTCGCCACAAGATGGCGGTGTAGAACAATTTTTTGAAAGCATTGTTCAATAACGTTGCGCACGCCTAAGTTCGTTGATTCTGATTCTGTCAAATCACTGGAACAGCAGCGATACAACAACATAGTACTAGTAGACCCATTAAAACTGACAAAACTTCTGAAACAACCTAATAGATGTGCGACAGATTGGATGTATCGCTTTAGAATTATGTACTGCATTTTTGTAGGTATTGTCCTTCGAAGTTACTGGAGATTGATGAAATAGCCCGCTGATATTTGCAGTTGAATTATGTTCATCCTGGTTTAAATTTCATCACCACTAAATCCTTTGGCTGCCATTCCTTCTGTATGGTATTCATGATAAACTTTTTCAAACATATCGTAAACTGACAATTATCTACTCTTGTAACCACATAAAATTTCCTAACTCCTATAAATTTATAGATCTCCAAGGGTTGGATTTCGTAATTACATTATGGAAGTAGCAATATCATGGTCTTATGATTTTCTCGTACTTTTTCTTTATATCCTTGGTATGCTTGAAACGTTCATCAATTCTGAAGGACTGAAGAGTCTTTATTTAGTTTAACGTATTATGTAACAAAAGTATGTTACATGTGTGTCAATAAATGTGTTCTTCCAATTGATCTTACAGGTGCTCCTTTCATTGAAATTTGCCTCATACTTTTTCTGGGAAATATCATCATTGGTGGCTCGAAAATACCGGCTAAACTCTTACTGGTTACTACAATTCAATCTACATAAAATATCTTCTCGAAATTAAGGAATACACCACCAAAGTTGTTCCTCTTAAATTTCTGGATTTTTTTCTCTTCAAAATTCTTTCTAATCATCACTCCGGCAGTGAAAGCCAATGTTCCTATGTATTTCTCCAGAGTATCATAAAACCCATCCATGCAGGCTTTTGTAAATCCATCATTCGCTCTAGCAAAAGATGTGCCAGTAGAGGTTTTCGCATTGATTTGATTGTGCCTTGAACCCTTCAATTATGAAATCGATGGGTCACATTTTTCTCAACATCAGGTTGATATGCTAGTTTATACATTTCCGGTTGTTTCAAGTAATAATATTTTTCTTTGATAATAAAGGGGTATCTCACTCTTATTGAAATATTCCTCAAATACTAGCTAATGACCAACTTTTTTTAGGATACTATCACTTTCAAAGCTCTCTGTGAAAGTGTGGTAGTTAAGATAATATTACGTTTTGTAACAAAAAATTAACTTTTATAGTAGTATTACAACAGTATAGCTATAGTTAGGTATATAGCTTCAGTACTGTGCATATAGTTTGATATATTCCAAGTTAACGTCACTCGTCTTATTCCAAGTTGTCAGTATAACCATACTTCATTCAGTATTTGGAAATATATTTAAAACCGGTCCAAATAAAAATTTTCATTGAGATGCGAAAATATAATATACCTAAAAAAAATTAAGCAATGTACTTTCTCGCAAATAACAATTGAATCGACTTTTCGCAATGCTAAATTTGCAAAGGAGGGTGCTGCAAGCAGCTTCATCGGACCAGAACCTGCCATTGGCATCGCTTCAGGCTTTACCACACAAACATTGAACACCTGGATGTCTGAATCTTCTAGGATTAGCTCACTCCAAGGCTTTTATTCACCGTTCGAAGCTTGATACCAAACAGTTGTTGGACTACAGTACAAATGTCTAACAGGCCTCCTCTAAGATCACTGTCATTTAAATAATCATATGCAGACGGACTGAAGGAAGATGAAACAGCAGAGCACATACATTGTGCCTGTCCCACTGTGGACCGAATCAGATTTTTAGAGTTCGGCAGAGCCGTACTCTTACCATCTGACCTGAAAGATTACTCACCATACAAACTAATCGGCTTTGTTAAAAAGCTGGGTGGATAAAAGCTATAAAGAAGACGTTTTCTATCCTTATATGTGGAACTGAACAGATTCATGAAGCCAGTTAGCAAATGGATAACCTTGAAAAAACTATATGATAATGAACCTGTTCAATTTCGAAATTGATTGAAACTTCGTCAACATAAGGATCAATTCTTCATGAGCATTTTCAATTTCAGAAGAAGTTAATAACGGTATAACTTAGACGTTATATAAAACATATACACTTTTACAACTCCTCATCGTTGCTTTATGAACCGTTTTTTGCTAAATATTACTGGTTCATGAAAAATGAAACTTTCTATATTTTTTACCACTTTTATTTGTAACTATCATTACTGCAGTTTCGTCCTATATGGACATTTTCTAACTATTACAATAAAAATTATTATAGTAACGATAGTTATAAACAAAAGTGGTAAAAACATATAAAGCTTCATTTTTCATTTTTCATGATGATCTCCCACAATACGTGTAGTAACATGGTGAAGAGGTGGTGAAGAAGTGAATCAATTTATTATTGATTCACCTATACCTCAATTGAACCTCAGTATTCCAAATGGAGCTATATAATAATTTATTCATCGTGGCTATACCTATACTCAGATACTTGATAATTGGTTACAAGGTTCATCAATTATCATGAAAATACTTTTTCTCCATCAATATAGGGTGGGAATAAAATTTTGTCACTTGTAACACATATCTAGAATATATTAAACCTATACCAACACTTTCAAATCATGAAATCTATTTCAACCATTATCCTATCATATAGAAGTTAGGATTTATTCGAGATGATTTGTATATTAAAGAATAATCTACGTCGTGTTAGTTATACCATTCATAACTCGAAAACGGCAGGACCTATGTCATGATTTTCAATTTGATGGATGATTATGTCTCAGCCTAGAATAGTAACTTTCTAAATATTCTTAAAAACACTACCGAACCCATTCAACAAAATTATTTTCAATCAAAAACTTTCGTTTGCGTTCTCTATACCTACATTCCATAGTTTTCATTTAACAGATTTTTTCATTCAGTATTTTACGTTTATCTATATGGATTCATATGTTTGAACATTTCAAAATGTAGGTACCAGATCGGAAAAGGGGTGTGGCCATAAAACTGCTCATTACTTAAAAGACGAAGTGATCCAACGGTCTTTTGTTAGAACATTAAACAAAGATTTCCCCCCTATTGTGAGGAGAGACGCCATTGTAGGTACCTACTGATAAAAATCCTTCTCGCAGCAAGTGGTGAATTGTCTGAAATATCCACATTCTCCTATAATAAAAGAGGTGTACACTAAGTTATTGGAAAATGTTAAAAGATATTATCATTATTTTAGATTTTTTTCGCAGAAGTGTAGGTAAAAAAATAACTCTTCTGTTGATACGTATCATTTATAGATTGTAAATGAAAGTTATCATTTCTTACAATATCAATTGTGATAGAATGATAATAAAATAATGGGTGTGTCATATGGGCTCAATTGAATATTGAGAATTTTTGAATATCACCTACTTATCCAAGTTAGACTTTTTTCTATATGTTTCTTAATGTTGCAGACAGCACTAGAAAACAAAGTATAAGTTTAATGTATAAGATTGAAAATTGAAAACAAACATGCAGTATATAACGTCAGTTTCAAATAAAAGTGGTGAAAAACATAGAAATTTTCAATTCTATTTTCTTCAAGGTATATAAGTACCTACCGAGAAATTTATTTCTGAGCCTTAGTGAGTAGGAATAGACACCAAAAGTGGAAGTAGATAAATCTGAATTGTTACTGCGAATGTCTTTTTTCTATAACAAATGAAATATTTTGAATGAGAGATCGACTAATACAAAAATTAGATGAAATGTGATTCCAATAGCATCTATTCGAATTAACGGAGCCTTTTCTTCGGGAGTACTCTGAAACAGCTTTTTTAATATTTATTTGAAATTAGAAACCTTCTGAAGGGGGGACAAAATTAAATATTTATATTTTTAAGCATTGATTAAGATAACGTTAAAGTTATATTGGTAATAAAGATGGAATAAATAGATGAATAATTTATCTCATTGAAGAAAACATGCATGCCCTCTAAATGCAACCAGATGGGTGAAATGATATTTTAACACTACAACAACTCATCCTTTCATCACTCAAGTATTTACTATGATGTATGTAGTATATATCTATTTCATTCGCCTTTTTATAATACCAAAGAGAAAAATAATTTTATTTCAAATGTCAATAATACCTATGTACTAGGTACTTTTCAGAAAGTAAGTACTTTTTAATGAAATTATTAATTGCGATTCATCACAGAATTATCTAGCTTAAGAACAAAACCGAAAAGCATTTTCAGAAATTTACTGAATTGATAGTTTGATCCTGAAATCAGCGTAGGTATTAGCTAGGACAAGGATTAAAGTGAATTATTGTAAGTCCATTTACAAAAAAATGCACATTAAATTATATTCACTTGGAGAAATGGCACATTATATTCACCTGGAGAAATGGGTCAGATATTGAAAATAATTAACTTTTTCCCTGGTGGTTTTATCATTTGTGATTGGTCATTTTGCATATATCTCCGAGAACACTTAAGGGAGACCGGGTATGGTTGTCTCACAGGTTGGTTGTCATAGTTGGTAGTCATATTGGAAAGAGTTTATCGAATAAAATCGAAGGATCGCGAAAGCAATTTTTCTGTCCCAACGCCACTTCAGTTCACTTTTATACCTAGTGAAGGAGATACGTAGGTACATTTGTTTCTTTTCGGACGACAAATGTAAATTTTTGTGCGTTTGTGTTGTTCTGCTAAATACAATTTTGTTTGTTTTAGAAAAAATAATAGAAATGTCATGGCATCGTATGAGAAAGTCTGATCGACTAGTATTACACGCAGTGATACTGCGTGCTGCAAAAGAAGGGATTTTGAGATTAATTATTATCGCACTCTGACACGGTTTTGTAAAAAATTCACTGTCAAAGAGATAAGCAACACGGTGTTACCAATACCATCAACAAACATTGGTTATCAAAGGTATAGGCAAATCTTCACTGACAAATAGAAGAAAGAATTAAAAAGATACATATTCGAAAAACACTCTCCTACCATAATTGTGATTTTGAATATTCACGGAATTTTAGACTGACTAAATAGGTATAATTTTGCTAGGATGAGTATTTTTCTGATTGATTCGGCTGTTACTTGATGAAGATCCATAGTTTGAAAAACTCAGAAAAACAACGGAAAAAGTGTATTAATTATTGAGGAAAAAATAATAAAGACAAGACATCTGAATTCGAGAAATCTGGAGTATGTAAATTAAAGTGTGGAACGTGTTCTAAGGTATATCGGTCAAACTGGCAGAACATTTAGGAATCGAATCCAGGACCATCATATGAGCTATGTAAATAAGAAAACAAATTCAACATATTCGAGTCATCTTCTAGAAGAAAATCATATCTTTAACAAAGAGTTCGAAATTTTGCACATAGAAAATAAAGGTTTGAAAAAGAATCATTTGGAAGCAATGGAAATCAATGAACCTGAAAATTCAAACATTCTAATGAATGACCAACTGGATTTGAATAGATCACAATTATTGAACTTGTTTTTTTAAAATCCCAGAAAGAATTATTATCGATGTAGATGTGAGGTAATATGCTTTAGGTAATCATAATTCACCAGGTACCTACCATAGGTAGAGATTCAGGTAATTTTTTGGAGGTAGTCTTAATTATGATGGTTACCTGTAGTATATAAATATTGATGTAAGAATAATTTGAAGTATTCATACACTTGAAAAAGCTACTGATGTGCCAGCTAAACATGTTGTGATTATATATTTTTCAACTAAAGTTTTTGGGTATCAAATCGGAAGTGTAGTTTTTGAAATTAGGATGAGTATTTTCAGGTTACAAGCATTGCGGCCTGATGAATATTTTTGGTATTTCAGTTACCAGAAGGAAATTATTTATTCGGAGCAAATATGTTTTTTTCCTACAAATGAGACACTTTCTTCTCTTTTTGGATATAATTACCCAATTGCGTATATTATTCCATTTTCAATGAAAATATTCATTTGAATGTTTTTTATAACTCTCAACTACCTATATGATTTCCTGCTCCAGATACTGTGACAACCAGCCCCGACTCGGGGTTAAAATCACACTTTTTTTCCATCCTCTATGGATGATGTTGGAGAGAAAAAGAATGTTTTTTTTGCAAATGAGTATGAAAACACTATCTATTGTTGAAAAAATATCATTGAAATTGAAAAAGGACAATTTTGTTTGGAAGGCAGATGTACCTTGTTCAAATCAATGTTCGACTGAAATGTACTTCTCATAGGTACCTATATGATTTCTCTCAGACAATTTAGTTCCATCATCAATTCATCTATCAAAAACAACGTCAAAAATTATTAGATATAATATAATTAATTTATACACAAAGAATTGTTTCATATGAAGCTACGCAAAACACCACAATATGAATAATTTTGCTCCCACTCATTAAAAGCGGTGCACCGGACATCACTGTTAAAGTTTTTTGTGTAAATTCACATAACATTACGTTGGCCACAAATAACCAACGTAATGTCATGTGAAAATACAATAGTAGTTATAATGAAGACAGTCCATTATCAATTATTAGAACAAAAACCGTTGATATAATGGAGAATAACATGAGAACTTATGTGTTTTTCCACAAATATTAATGAAACAGTAAAATATGAATTGGAATGATTTTGCATACGTAATGAGATTTTAAATAATATTTTAAGTGAATTTCCTCAAAAGTAATTCAAAATTATGTGATAGATAATGCAATTTTGCAGAAGAACTTATGTAATATTTACCTTATTATATTAAGGTGTTTTCACATAATACAAAATTCATACTGTATATTTCCATTTTCCCTGTATTTTCACAATATATTTATATCATTTCACAATGGACATATTTCACTTTTGCCTTTATGTTAATTTGAATGTTGTGTTTTATAGGTATATTACAAAGTAAAATAAATTTCACCTCAGTTCTATTGATTTATTACACAACTTTTCATTTTTACATTATATCAGGTTATTACCCTAACACAAGAGTTTCAATTGTGAAATATTCCCTAATATGTTCTGGAAAATTACTTCAATTTTAACAGTATAATGAAACTATTTCAGCTGAATTTCTCCCGATGTCATTCTCACTGTAGGTGAGAATTGTTTGTTTCACTGTAGGTACTTATCTTCAGCACCCTGTATGATCAAGTCGTCATCAAATCAAAAACCTATAAAAAATGCACATACCTGCCAGTCTATCTTTAACAACTTGCGTGGCGAAAGCTGCAGCTGCTGCAGACCTCTGCAACACCGGGTCAAGTCCAAGAGACCACGGATTGAACATCGGTCCTGGGGGACTCCCAGGACCCCCTAGAGGCCGATGTGCAGGTACCCGAAGAACACCATGTCCGTAAAAACCCGACGGAACCAATCCGAGAGCACTGCGGTGTTGAAAAATTCCCGCCGGATTTTGATATAACGACCCCGAGTCACTTTCGGATTTTTGTTCGAAATTTTTGCCTAACAAGTTGGAAATACTGAAGGGTAAAGCATTCGAGGAACCGTGATGAGAAGTAGTGACATTATCTGGACTACTGCAGTGGCTTCTGGAGCTCCTCGCTTCGCTGTCACTATGAGACAATCTAGAGTCCGTATCTAACACGTTTATTTCGTGGTCATCTTCGGTTAGCTCGTGATCAGACATGATTGTTAATACTAAAACTATCACAGATTCAATAAATCATCTCGTATAATAAAGTAATAATTAGCACTATCACTGAACAATTAACGACTAATTGATCATGTTTTACTTTTCGGTTCCGCAAGTTGTTCAGAGTGCTCTGAAGGATACGTGAAACATATAAATTGACGAGGTGAAGAACGAATAGCAGTTATCTGACTCTGCCAACTCAAGCGAGTGTCAGCTGAACACTAGCCACCAACTAAACGGTTGCCATGGCATCGACAACGTAGTTAACTCAGGTCCAATCATTGGCCAGATTGCTTATTTTAGCTCCTCCCATACCATTTCCCATTGGATTAAACTGATTCCAACTAAATTGAATATCATTCGTTGTGTTTACTTTTTTGGAGATCAAGTAAGCGGTTTGTAAAGTTCGTTCGTAGTGTCTTGCCTTGGAATATAAAATTGTCTTGTCAATTTTTGATTTGATGTGAACTTCATATAGGTTTTATGACAAATAACGATAAAGAATTGATATGGATACGTCGACGTTTGTTTTTTTTTGTTGATGATTTATAGGTCTTATAGAATTTAAGGTTTTCTTATGAACAGATTTTAACAATAACTACATAGGTACCTTGTAAAATCTTTAAATTACTCAAGAAAGAACACAGATACGTGGTTAGTAGGTATTTATGGTGAAATGAAAAATTGAAGGGCCATTAAAAGTATTAAGAATAATTATTTTATTTTTATCGTTGTTTCAATAAAACGTTATATATGATACATTAGTCGAATCTAAGAAGTGTTTTTCTGGGAAGCCCTCTGAAATTGCTGAAATTTTGATATTTTTTTTATTTTTGTTTTTTGTATTATTGAAAGTCAGAAATCTTTTGAAGCTGAGACAAAATTATATTCATTGTTTTAAGATTATATTATTACAATACATATATGAAAAAAATATTTTTGCACGGCCTTTTAGTATAACTACAATACTAGCCACAATAACTAACGCACCAGAGTTGAAGTCGTTTTTAATGAATATAATAATAAATAAACTGGAGTATATGTGAAAAATCGTACCTACATATATATATACCTATTCTAATCAATTATTCATTTATCACATGTTTTAATCACTTTAAGAAAATAACAAAAAATAAAATGGGTTTTTATAAGTCTCCTCTACAAAAAAGTTGGCGGAAATAATATTCATAGAAAGTCAAGAAGAAAGATATCTGGATCATTCAAATGTACCTAGTCTAAATAATAACTTTCATTATGTGCCTATGTAGTTATAGTAATAATAGTAATGATAATAATAATATTGATAGGTATTATTGTGATAAACTGAATCAGTTGTGGGGAACAAGAAGTACCTAATTAATTGAAACTATTATAGTTCTCCTCAAGCATCAGAGCTAGACGATAAGTACCTATCGAGATTTACCTACCCTTCGAACTCCACAGAATGTGTCAGATTACTCTGTCAAGATAGTTGTTCTGGTTAGTGAGGTCGTTGATGAAATGAGTGTCTCTCTAGGTGTACCTATTTTTGAAACTCAAGATCATGCCAGCTTGCCGCACTAAGGCAGATATTTTAACCGGATAAATGCAGAATGTTGTAATTTTTGGCTCACTGTGCTTGCTCAGGGAATATAGATAATTCTTAGACACAATTATCACTCACCCCACACCGTGCGATAATTTTTATTATATAAATATTTATGTAGTATCCAAAAATCGACGACCTCAGACCTCAGCAATGGAAATCAATAAACTTATAAGTATATAAGCTAGTATTCAAATCTCTGTTGAAGAAGCTACTGTGTCAGCGAAACATAATATATTCCTCAAATGAAGTTTGTGGATATCAAATTGTAACGTATGGTTTATGAAATTACTATGACACATTCATGATCATTTTCAGTATTGCAAAAAACCTTACCAAAACCAGTGAATCTAGAACAGGGGTCTCCAAACTTTGAAGCCTTCGGGCCATAATGCTTTTTTCAGTTTGTTCCAAGGGCCAATTTCTGCCCTTAACTATATTTCTACACTAATATAGTCGCAAAGTGCGTGACCTAAGCAAACTTACCCTATTTTTGCATTTCGAATATTATTGTGTATTGTGACACTCAACGACATCTAGTGGCGAGTAGAGGTACTATGTACTATCTTTTTCAGCTACCCGCTAGGTGGCATTAGGCGTAATTAAATATTTAGAATTACCGCGTTGGTTCGAGAAAGTTCTCGTTCTAGCTAGTGTATTCCGATCACCTCGAGATGACATATAAAAAGGCTAGCGGCGCAACTGCGAGTTAGTCTGCGTAGGAAAGGCAAAGGAAGAGAAACTGTCTATTGTGAAATAAAGTAACACCCGTCAATAAAAGTATTTTGATTTGACTTATTGTTTTTATGTGTGATTTGTTAGTATGGAAAAGAAACGA
>WOGN01001735.1:0-18333 GCA_015342105.1 Leptinotarsa texana
GGATGGCAAGAAGAATTATGGACTTCTAGCAGAATATTTCAGGATTGGCTCACTCCAAGGCTTTCATTCACCCTTCGAAGCTTGATACCAAACAGTTGTTAGAGTACAGTAGGAATAAACTACGATGTCTAACAGGCCTTTTTACAGGTCACTGTCATTTCAATCATCATATGCAGAGATCGGACAGTCGGAAGATAGTGTGTGTCGCCTCTGTTTTTGGAAAATGATAAAACAGCAGAGCACATACTTTGTGCCTATCCCGCTGGAGATCGAATCAGGTTTTTAGAGTTCAGCAGAGCCGTACTCTCACCATCTAACCTGAAATATCACCCACTATACAAACCAGTCGGCTTCGTTGAGAAGCTGGCTTTATTTGGTCGAGTGTAAATATGTGTGAGTCACAATAAACCCTTACGGGTTGCGGTGGAGGGTCGAATAGATCCACTTACTTTGGACCTAACCTAACCTATCCGGATTCTTTGCAGCTATGGGTCGGTATACATTGGATCCAATAAAGCATGTGTAGAACACCAAGAGAAACTGTCGACTCGGACAAATCGACCAATCAGCTGTAGCTGAACATGCTCACAAGGATAATTTCAATAGAACAGAAGAGATTCACTAGTTCACCAACAATCGAAACGTTGTGAACTAACGTGGCTTGAAATCTCTTAACTTTTTTTAATTATATTTATTTGTATTTCTTAATTTTTTGTTCAATAGCTTTAGTTTTACTTGTATTTTATATCACTATTATTTCATTTCAGTTGTTTAGGGGATTTCAAATCATTTTACATATTAGGCAATGGAAGTCCGAAGTAGTGAAATTCATCATGAAACATTGTCAATCACCTTCGAAAAACGAAAAGAAGAGACAGTAGTTCTGAAAGGTGTGCCCCAATAAATCGGCCAAAAACTTTTTAGACAGCAGTAAATTAAATAAATGTTGTATTTTTGTTGTTTAGTTTTCTTCAGGTATTTATTGCCATCTGACAAGTTAGCACGCCATCGTAGTTATACAAACGTGAACTATATACAAATTTAATTTGTAAAATAGAAAATAAAATCGTTCAAGACCAGATAACCTCTACCAAATTTTGGACTTCTTCAGGTAAAAGTTACTGTGAATAAATAATAAATTGTTACATTTTGAAGTATTTCTCTCAAAACTATCAAACTCATGTTCTATTTAGTACTCATGTAGTCAATCGAAACATAGGCACGTGTAAAATCTCTTGCCAGTTTGACCTGAATCATTTAACTAATGATACTATCAAGCGGTCCTTCCTCAAGAGATTATATCACGATTCTGTTTCTTACCTATTCCGCAATCCCAATAACTCAGACCTTTCTATGAATATATTTCAGTGGGATTCATGAACTTGAATGAACAATTTTTGTATTGGACTGTAACGCGATCCAATTCAAATGAAATATTTCATTGACAATCTAAAATAGAAAAATTATACAAAATAGGTCCTTGATATTCTATAATATAATCATCTGTTTGAATATTTAAGAATAATACTAGATTCTTTTGAGGTGTCAAATATTCATTTGCATTTACTTTGCTTGTGATGTAAAAACATATTATGCCTTCAAAGAGTACTCAAAAAATTGTTTTGGACTCATCATTCATGCCGTCATCATGATTAAGATCGATTTTCACTTTCTATCGTCTAGCCCGTGTTAGAAATCACACGTTGAAAGGTGAGACCTCGTTAATCCTTAGCTCGTAAAAGCTTCGACTTTTGATTTGCAATCATATTAAAATAACAAGCATAGTTTGGCCTTCGATAATCCCGACATAATCCCAATTGAGTGTTCATGGAATAAACTACGCCGAAGAGTGAGGGTGTTTTCAATTTGTTGAGTAGAATCTTGCTACTGTGGGTAATATACTTGTAGCGGAATGGAAAAATATTTTTCAGAAATCACTTGCCCGTATTTTTCAGAGGATAAAGTCGTGATAAAAAATATATCATAGATCATTTTAAAAAAGCTTTACTACCATTAACTGAAGTCATAATTTGAACTGATTGAATTTAATCAGTAAATTAGTTCAGAACTTTATAGTAGACGAATAGCTTATGAAATGTTTGATGTTGATATAAAAAAGGAAAACAGTAACTGTATTGGAAAAGTATTAATTTTATAAAAAATCAAATTACTAACTAAAAAACATATCAGGACAAAAAACATCAATTCAATTATTGAACTTAAAATATACAGACCGTTTTTTAACTGTTCCTACTATTGCTGTTTCGGAAACCGTAAGACATACGAACAATACTTTATTATTTTGGGAAACTTGAATAATCTATTTGCAGATCAAGAATATAATATTCGCCAAAACTAGAATTGTCCAATTTCGTTTATTGACAATACTGCTCCATATTTGTTACAATCTGTTATGAACCAATTTGCAATGCAACATTTCGTTCAATAGATTCATTCATCAGCTTTACTTTTTTAAATATGGACCTCTACTTTCTTTCTTCGATTTCTGTAGACACTGTAATAACAAATACATGTATAATATAATATAATGAATGAAACGGGGCATTGCAAATCAGTTTATTTAAGCTCATAACAAATATGAAATAGTATTTAATGCTCCTTAACATTTTTTCATATCATTTGAAATGGAAATCGTAGAGCCAAAAAGCAAATCTTGACAATTCTAGTTTTTAGCGAGTATTTCGAAAATAACCATTTATATTCCAGATCTGAAAAGATATTATTCTATTTCCTCAAAGTAGAAAACTTTCATCCCATTCAACCGACTCCCATTCAACCCAGCTCCTCGTCACATTTATTCAATATTTTACCATTGGTCAATAGATAATCAGGTTTGAGCACTGTGAATAAAAATTAAGATAGATCATAAATTATACAATTGTTATTACCGTCATTATTCTCAGTAGATCATTTACCGTTAAGTTCTTTACATCGGATCCAATGTCTCTAAGTTATAAAAAAACTGATGGGCTTTCAACATATCAACTACCTATTAATGTAACTAATTACACGAACATTCAAATGCAGTTATTGATTCATAAACTTGCTTTATTTCAGGTTTCAGAAAGTGGTTCTATGAGTGTTGGATTACTTCGATTTGTAGGAAAGCCAGGTGAATTTGATTCTTTAATAATGATGCTATTAAATGGATGTTGAGTGTATGAGAGGCTGTTTGGATGTTGGGTTTTATTTACTTGCCGGCAGGATTTCAAATGGGATCCTCGATATTTTCATTCGGCGTATAGTTGGGGGGGTATATAAGGAACTAAATAACAGAGAAAAGGAAAATTATAGGTCGTCATGTAAACGTTATTTTTGCAAGTTTAGAACTTCATCGATCATCGATTACGAACATCTGCCTAAAATTTTTCTTCTTTTTCATATCTCCCTATAAGTAACATAATACATAACTGACATTTTCGAAACTTATATAAATGTTTAAGGTCCGAAAAATATTCTTGTTTTTGGTGTTCATTTGACGGCAATTACTTGAATTTCATACACACGGTGGATTCAATTATATCAAATTTCGAATTTAACAAAATGATTAAAGCTTTCGTGGCCGAAGTTTTGGGTATCACTATTTTACGGAATATCATTGGAGTTTCATCCCAACACCAAACCGTTATTCTTAAGACCTCGACATCGTTTTCGATTATCAAGTGATCATTTTCAAGAGGAAGGTGAAACTCAGTTTAATTAAACTGGGATGTTGTTGGAAAGAAACTCTAGTTATATTCATTACCACACCAAAGGTCCCAAACAGTGCATCAAAACTATTTTTCGGGTTCGGTCTCTTTTTTGCCGACCTGGAAATTTGTTGTGCCGTGTTAGGAATCACACCTTGAAAGGTAACACCTCGTTAATTCTTAGCTCGCACAAGTTTTGACTTCCGAGGGTTGTCGTTCGTAGGAGTGCGACAGTTGGGTACGGGAAGCAATATACACATGACAACAAAAATGACAACCTGACATGACATGACAATAAACACATGTATCATTTCAACAGAAAAGAAGAAGCATTGAACCTAAATTGAAAATGGAATCCCAATCTAAGAAGTTCAAAGATAGCAAACAGCAGATAGAAAAGAGTCAATGAATAGATAATTGCTTCAAATGAGCATGGACTCAAATCCAAAATGAAGTTAAAAATTTGGCGAATATCACGAAATATAATTCTTATAATCTCGATTGAACAAAACAATTTGATGTTATATACACTGATATAAGTAAAGCGTTCGATGAGACGGATCATTCCTACTTCTGAAAAAACTACAGGAAATTGGATTCTCTACAAATAAGGAATTATATAGTCAAATTAATATAATTTCACTTCTGGGGTCCCCAGTGATCTTATTCTTGCTGTTCATAGATGACATATCGGAAATAATAATATGCTTCACTTACTTTTTTCACTTATTCAGTAATTCATTTCATAGAAGTTTGTTGTAATTTGAAACTTGCTCTGCAAAGTGCATCTCTGGTGTTCTGAAACATACATGAGCTGAACTTAGGTGGAGGCAAAGTACTGTCTTTCTTTAGTGAACAGCATCCAGTAATTTCAATATATTTTGTGAACAATCTTTCGTAAACTGTCATACTTTTAAGGGTCTAGAAGTCGGGCCTTGTTCGAAGGTATTTATTTGACAGTCAGAGATATAACTCATGTTGTACCATCTGCGCTGAAGCTATTGTGACATTTTCCCAACGACTGGAAAATTATTTTATATGTTGTATGTTAGTTTTATAGGAAGTAAACTAGATTGTGCATCTTCAATTTGATCTTCATCATTTATTATCTCTTCAGCGTAATGTAGTTCAATATTTATATTACAGTTGGTGTTTCAAATTGGATTGGTATTTTCAGTTTGTATCTGAAAGTAACTTCTGGTCTACAAATCTTGTAAGAAGTTCATTTTCAAATTGATTGTTTTATTTCTTCCCACATTTTTTGTATAAAGATGAAGACGTTGAAGGCCAAAAACTTCCTTAACCAAAAGTTGGAAAACTTCTATCTGTCATCCAGTGATATAGTTCAATGAAGTTTATGGCTTCTTCTACAATGTTGAATATAAACATAACATGTGGCCAATTTGCAATCGTCATATTAGGACATAACATATTTCTGTAAAAACTCTTTCAAGGGGTAATAAGCCTACGATTTCAGCAGAGGTCTGAATATATATAAGCTTCAAAATTATTTTTTTTTGAATTTTCCTGACTAGAAAAGGCAAAAATTTTGAATACACATATCCTGCATAATTGTATTCATTGGTCAAAATCAAAGAATATCCAAAAGACCATATCGATTTTTAATATTTTCAACAGAAATATCTGAAGTAACCGAAATTATATCCAGAAAAGATTGCAAAAATTTCCCAATGAAAAATATCACACCACGCTTTTGTGTCTCATTCGAATAGCAATTGTTCATCGATTGTCTGATCAGAATTGGTAAAAAGGTGGATCCGTCAACAATTTCGACTCAGCAACAAGTGTTGATATAGCAAAGTGGGGCTTTTTAATCTACTTACACGGTAATTCAATAGGCCACCCAGGCAGCAGGAATCCACCGGAAGTTGGCTAAATACCATTAAGGAACTAGATTATTGACATTCATTTCTCAAGAGAAAATGTTTGCCACGTTAATTGAATTTTTTTTACGGAAATAAATGGTTTCGGAGACATTAACCAAATTGATTCCATCGAAAAATATTTATTTTTGAGATGCCAGGAATGTTGACATGGAAAACGTTATTTTTGCGAAACTAAATTTTCACTTTTTTTAATTAATTTGACTCGCCTTTGGCTATAGTTAAAGATTTCCATTCTCCAAGGCGTTTCAATGTTAGTATATCCGACCCGATTCTACATGTAATGTTGTAGTAGATCTGACATGATTATTTTGCAATATCATCTGATATTTTACTAAAAATATTCATGTGCGCCTTCAACATTGATTATTCCGATCTGTAACATTGATAATGCTAAGGTGAATATTTTCAGTAATGTTCTCAAAAAACTTGTTTCATGCCAGTTCATGAATCGTACATAAGAAGTTTCAAATTCATCATTAGATTTTCTTGCTGTTACAATTATATCAGATCGGCATCTCTGACAGCTTCACAAAAAAATGTCAAATCCGAGAAGTGACAATTTCGTATTGATTACAGAAATGGTACATAAGTAAATTGATATAAAACTCTTGTCATTGCGAAATTATATTCAAATGGACCATGAAAAACATTCCTTTCTAACTTCTATGAAATATATGTGAGGAAAGAACCTAAAAATGTGTTGATTTTGGGGCTTGAATATGAGACTTTGTAGTAATACTTTCCTTCACAATGTGTGGCTGAATATTTCAGAACTATTTATATTCGCAAAATAAAAGTTTTGGCTATCTACTTTTCGGTCTTTACACAAAAAATGTGGGAATCTTCCAAAAAAAAAAGAAAAAATCAATCAATTTTCAAAAATGTAACTCCAAATAGAGATGCGTAGATCATGCAAAGAAGTAATTTTTAGACACAAACTGTAGTCCAGTAACTTTATACAATACAGCATGGGTCAAATCTGGTAGTTCTGATTTTTTGCAGACTTTTTTGTTGGTCTAATGAATAATCCAAGTTTGTGACCTTGAGCGCCGAACGCAACTTTGTCAAAAATCGAAAAAACCGCGGAAAAATCGGGTTTTTTCAGATTTTGTCAATTCAAATCCTGAAGGACTAGTCTTTGAAGAAACTTGCTTCATACGTTTTGAAGTAGAATATGATACTGTCTCTGTAGATCCAATAGTTTCTGAAATTGAGCCTTTCAAAGCTTATCATTTTCTGGAACTTCGCAATTGCCGACAAACCCTGATTGGATGGCACTTTTTGGAAGGTTTGCAGCTGAATAGGAGGATTTCTCTGTACAAGTTCAGATGCAGTGCACTCCACCAAACGGTCTTTTTTATTCTCGGGACATGAGGAATAATGAGGAGTCACAATCGTTATATCTCCCATTGCCTGAAAAGTACCCGTCCCATCTAAGGTGTTGACAGCAAATTCGGCGTTATCAAAAAAAAGTTGCACAAACGAAATTGGAGGGTCCTTCAACATGAGTTGGTCTGGTCACATGATGGCTGAGGTTTCCAAAAGCATAGTATCCTTGTAACTAGCTGAGAATCCAAGCGTTGACAATAACTCAACCAGATGTTTTGACCCAAACTTGTGGTCCACTAATACCATGCAGTAAACAAGATATAAACCAGCGAGGCCTGACTGCCGATATGATTGAATGTGCAATAGCAACGTACATCTTTCTATAGGAATTCAAGCAGCTTCGTTCGTCTTTTAAGATTACTGTTTCGAGTAACAGTTTCAAAGAAGTCGTCGGATGGTGTGAATTGTGTGTGTATCATACACTTGCGACCGTATATCCTCTCGTATGACTTCAGCAGCTGCTTTCACCCTATGTAGTCTTTTTGCTTGAGGATCTGAACTTCTATATACTGGTTGTGACCTATGTTTTCAAAACGTACAGTCGTGTGTTCGTAGGGTCTCTTAACGATCAAAATGTCCTCCCCATACTTTGCAAACAAGCGAATTTTGATTGTTTGTAGTTGAGGTCGTTTTCCTTGTATCTGGTCCATGAGTTCATCTAGATAGAACTGACACTTCTCAGTGTTTTCTTTCAGAAATGAATAAATCTTCTCCAAGGCCTTACCAACTGTGGGATGCTGACAATTTTCCCCGTTGGTGGTGCCTAGTAGAGCTTTGTTTGGCAAAATCGATGATACCTGGCATCAAGGGCTACCAAATTTGTATTCTCAGATATACTCTCAGCTATGCGTTTCTCAGCTGCTTTCAAGATTGTTGCACTGAGAGACAACTTTTCCGCGGTAATGACATTGTTCCGTTTTCCTGGCTTCTTCGTGTTCTCTGAAATAGAAGTACTCAGCGACTGATCTCGTGGCCCTTCATGGTGTAATATTTGATTTTCCACTGCTAACAGCTGCTTTGATCAACTTCGGATTATTGTATATTATCTGACAAGCACTGTGCACATATATCTCATTTACGCCCTTCAACAAACGCTTACCTTTTATGTTATTTTCCCTTCACTAGACGCACTTGACTTTACATACATACATACAAACCAAAGCTGGGACTGGGATCAGATATTCTGTAGATTTTGAGTTCAAACGACACTCACGTTATGGGGAGCTGGCCAGTCAACAACTGAAACGAAAAAACTGGATTATTCATTAGGCTAACATCACAAAAAAGTTTGCAAAAAATCAGAATTGACGGATTTTAAAATTCTTCAGGGTTATTATCGCAAAAATTAGAGAAAAAACCCGATTTTTCGTGGTTTTTTTCGATTTTTGACAAAGTTGCGTTTGGCACCCGAGGTCACAAACTAGGAGTATTCATTAGGCCAACATCACAAACAAGTCTGCAAAAAATCAGAACTACCAGATTTGACGCATACTTCCCAATACTTTCAGCTGATAAAGTTGCTGAATTACTGGGAGAAAGAGACATTTATTTTCATATAAACATTGAATTATACGGAAAAAAAACTTTTTGAAAGAAATACTTTTATATGAACACTGAAATATACAAAAAACTTCCCTATTCAGTGTGTATTCCAAACATTCGTTATATAATAGAATCGCATATCATTCACAGGATTGCTACACAATATAGTGAATGAAAAAAGTGAAATTTCACTTTCATGGAACACTAGCATCCTATGAATGAAATCTGAATCGATTCCATAACTAATATTTGGATTACAAATAAACAATAGAGAAAAGTGTTTTTGTATAATCCAGTGTTCATATAGAAGTATTAATTTTGAAAGTCTAATTCGATGTTTATATGAAACTAGCTGCTTCAGGAGGGCTTTTTCTTCCAGTTTGTGTCTGAAAGTTACTTCTTTGCATCATCTACACATTTTTGTATAGAGTTATTTTTTTGAAATCGATTCCTGCCTTTCTTTCTTTGGAAGAATCCCACATTTTTTTTACAAAGATAGAGAACAAGAAAGCCAAAACCCATTTTACACGCTTTTTATTAGCTTCACCTGTATGTATGTATGTTTTTTTGTAACTCTCAAGCATGGGATCTGTATTGACAGAATTATCAGCATTATAGCTTGATCTATTCGCAGGCAGATGGCGCTGTTCGTAAGCTCATTGATATTTCTGATCCATTCGCGGGCAGATACCGCTGTACGTAACAATCAATTATTGCTTGAGGTATTCGCGGGCAGATGCTGTTTGTTTTAAGCGTATTAGAAAAAATATTTTCAACTTTTCAGTTCGATGTTCTTCAGAAACGTGTTTTTTATTTTTTTTTTAAACTATATTTGTTTCCCAAAAATCAATCTCCCCTGAAAATATACCTACAACTTTCAACTTGTTTTTATTTGTTTTGTAGGCAAAGCGATAAAATGCTTTGAGTTGAATAAACTACAGTGTATCGGACAATAACATAGTTTAAGTCAAATCCTTTTTGTTCAGTCGTGTAGAAAGTATTATACTTTTTGCACTAGAGAAAAAATTAATTTTTGGCATAACGGATCGTGCAAAAATCCTAACTTTTCACATGATCGTAGAAAATAAACACTTCTGCTGTCTATTCATTTGTCCCAGGGTTCTTGCAAATGGAAAAAACTATTTCCAAACATTAAATGAATATTGAGAAAAGTCAACAGTCCTCGATCAAACATGAACTATTGTGTCACTTGATAATCGTGAAAAGTTCATTGTCCTCGTCGAAATAACAGAATTATTCATAGCGCTGCCACCAGTATCTACAAAAAAGAGTGAACATTTCATATCAAAACCGCCATCCAGTCAAATTATATTAGTTTTTCGAGTTTAGTACCAACGAATGAATGGAAGTGTCACGCCCCTAGACAGCACTCAAAATTTACAACAGGAAATGTTCGGGTCACAGAAAACAATAAAACTGGAATTCATCACGATCTCGCTAACAATTCGCAGTTCGCATACGCACTTCCCATTCCAAATATATGATATTCGGCCATTAAATACCGAATTCTGAAAAATATACATTGTTCCAGCCATTTTCATATTTTATGACCAGCATACCGGACCCCCAGGAAGTAATTCATGTTCCGGGCGACACAATAGAAGAGGACCCGGACTCTATGGTCACCCTGGATGAAACATATGTTTCAGCTCCAAATACAGGATGTTCTAGAAATTTTTTTCTATCAGAGAAGTCTTCCAATGATAGTGATTGTATTAAAGATAACCATTTCGTCGATTGGAAGGAAAATTTCGTTGAAATCAATTCATAATGAATGAAAATCTTTAACTGTTTTTTAAAAAAGGGTGCCTCTCGTTGGAATGTATTCTGCTTTTTAGAATTTTCTAAATTATCCATAAACCTAAATATAAAGAATGAATCCTGGAAAAATAATGAGTTTTGCGAAAATGACACTCGCTCCCAAGATATAAATCAATGCATCTAGCGGATTTCTGTGCCCTGATATTATGTTTAGTGACATGTTTTGGCATTCTGATACCACGAAAATCTATGCCAGAGTGACAAAATTGACAAATTCCATTCAGTACTTTCGATGACAAATGTATTCATTAGAGGATGGAAAGAGGTTGGAAAGTAGTCTTCGTCAATCCATTTTTCTTACACCAACAAATGAGGACGATGCAATGATAATGTCCCTCGAATCGGATAAGACATCACCGGGTATGGATGGCATCAGACCTGAAACATTGAAATAATATAAAATAGAAATAGCAATCCCATTAACACATTTCATGAACAAAATTCTGAAAAATAAGCTATTTCCCCTCAGTTCTTAGAGTGGGTATAATAAAACCTCTTTTCAAAAAAAAAGGAAACAAAAACACATCTGCACGTACAGACCAATTACACTCATGAGTAGTTTGGCAAAAATAATAAAAATGTATGAAGGACAGAATAGTAAAATACGTTGACAAACAAATTAATCTTGAATATGCAATTTGGTTTTCACGATGACAGATCTACTAAGGACGTCATTCATTTACAGCTGGAATCTATGAAAATTTGGAAGAAAACTACCCATCAATTACTATGTGTTTCCTTAGACTTGGAAAACGCGTTCGATACTGTTAATCATGCACAGGTTTTGCAAGATATGGGATTCGGAGGAATCGCGCTGGATTTGATCAAAACGTACCTGATGTTCAGAGTGGAAAATGTGAGGATTGGTAAATCATCAAGTGAAAAATCAGAGATGAAATTGGAGTCCCACAGGGTACCGTTCTTTGTCCCATACTTTTTTGACAATATATTAATTCAATACCTACTATCGATAACCGTGGTATAATTTCTGATTTTGCCGATGATACAATTATCATCTATGAAGGCAATAACTGGAAAGATGTTAAAAAGAAACAGAACAGGATATGGAAAATATAATCAAATATTTTAGTCGAAGGATACTATCCATAAATTATAAAAAAACGTGGTCCAAAATTAATTATACATGTTGACTTAACTACTAGTCTTAAATTAATTTTACAACATTGATTTATCTAACAGTGGTGAATGATGATAACATATTATTTCAACCAACTATATAGTATACTATCAGGTATTAGTCCACTATCGTTATTCATAATATAATTATATTTACTTATTTCTAAACTCTCATAGGCATCTAGATGCCTGTTGGTGTTAACTTGTCTAACTAATCTTAATGAACTAAAGTCTTTGGAATGGTTTTGTTGCAAAGTATGATAGGCGACTGCTAATTTATCTGATCTTCTACCTTTTAGGTGTGCTAAGTATTCCTTATATCTCATTTTAATTTATTTTCAGTCTGTCCATAATATTTTCCTTCGTAGTCCTTTAATATGATTTATTAAATTCCAGACTGTTCAGAATTCTCGACTTTGTCCTTTGGATTTCCCATAAGGCTATGTAATGTATGACTTGTTTCAAATACTACTTTCATACCTAGTTCCTTGAAAATATTTCCAAAGTTCTTCGTATATTGGTGATATGGAACTGAGATATATTTATTTTAGTTTCCGTCTCTTCTAAACGTTGAGATTTCGTTCATTCTTAACCTAAACTCTTTCTTTCTTATAATATCATCTACAATAACCCTCAAGAAACCGTTACTGACTACAATTTCCTGTATTGACTGTTTTTCTTTCGTGAAATGCCAAAAGACGATGTATTAGAAACTTCAACCCAGCATGTGAAATAAACTATAACTATAGGTACAGTACCATATTGCCAATGTACACAATGTTCGGATCTAGAGGAAACCTCTTCCGATATTTGACAAACTGTACATATATATCATCAGCATATCATTTACCGATGAATATTTCAATTTTTTCATTACATTGTGTGCCATGTGGCGCTATTTGACTCGAATTTTATTTTCATTTTCGTGGAGTTTAGACCCATATGATCATAGTGTTAGTAGGTAACCTATAACCTACAGTTATTTCAAATGTAATTTGACAATATGAATATGAGATGATCATCTTAGCTGCATATATGCTTGAGAGCAGCAGCAAAGACAAAAATATTTCTGTAACACCACTTAAAAAGTATTGATGCGTCGCGTTTCAAAAAAAAATCGGCGCGTTGGAGATCTAGCATATGGATCACTACGAAACTACTTTCAAAGCCCTGCATTTTTTCTAAACGAAAGGCTGATAGATATGATGGCAGTGGATGAGATGAAAACTTCTTCAGAAATATTTAGGTGGTATCGATGAGGTTTTTCAAAGTGATGAACTGGTTCTTATAAATTTGTTGAGTCAATTTGTTATGTTATATATTGAAAAATCCATAGAGGTCTGAAACTACCAACTGGTTATTGCTGGAAGTGAAGTATGGACCTCCAGGTAACTTCAGAAAATAACTCTCTGGCATATTTTAGAACAGTGCATCCATGTAATAAGATTACAAAATTGAATCTTCGAGACGTATACCTTCCACGCTCTTGCAACCGGTTGCAAACTTCCCGAAGGCTATCAAAGCCCTATCCTCATCGCAATATGATGAGTTACCTGTCAGCTTACCTCGCCTGTTTGATAGAATTGAATACGGCTTCAGAATGTTTCGAGAGAGAATATTTTTCTTGTTGTCGCACTCAATTATGGAGTTATTCTCTCATAAATAATTGCAATGTGCAAAATGTTCCGTTCGAGATTATAAATATATCCACGAGTTAAACCAGTTTTATTTTGCACCCAGGTCCGATGCGATAATAAAACTGATATCAGAATTATTCACGAGTGTAGTGATAAATTGCATGGGTGTCTCTTTTAATTAATCTCGAAACTTGATTTATAGAAATAAATGACCGGAGTTTATTCTCAAGCTGGTCCACATTTAAAATGTTTTTCGCATTTTGATGAATAGATATGAAATTCTGGGAAAATTTTCGAGATAAAAAGCGGTCTTTCTGTTAAGCCAGCTGAAGAGTTTCTTTTTTTCTGAAGAAATATTTTTTTATGTTCACCGTTCTGGTGTATTCTTTCATTTTCTGGGTCAACAATTCTTTTGAAATTAGAATGAGAAACCACAAATTTATGAAATCCAAAGTATAATAACAACACTTCCAAAATACATATCATGAAATTATAAAACAACAACAAAAATTAATTGGCGCTCCGGGGCGACTTCATTGATTCCAGTGGCGCATTTGCTTTTTCAGCTACAGGAAAACCCGGAAAAACCTGCAGCATCACATCATCTGAAGATCTTGATCTGCCAATGATCTCTCTCCCATAAAACAAAATATAGGGTGTCTCCAGAAGCTCCAATAAATTCAAAACATCGCCAGAACACGTTGTGATACGACTGTCGTCAAACCAGTCGTCTTTGACCAATGCGTAATATTGACCGGATTCAACCGCAGACCGGTTTCGGGTTTCACCCCATTCATTCCAATAAAGGGATCATGAATTTTTACCAAATTAACAAGTCATCAGTCACACATATCAGATCAGCTTTGCAGGGCTTAACTAAGACGAACGCTATGAAGCTACCAATGGATTTGTTGGGATCCCGAGCCTAAAGAGTTTTCACAGATCCTTCGTTATGGCCATAATGATAATCTGCCTTTAGGAATGACCTTCTTCAAATGGAGTACCAGTTGCGTTTTTAACGATATTGATAGATAGATATTTCATCACCTTTAAAAATAGAATAATCTCACCAACAGAGAAAAGGAAAGTAGAGGTCAATCATCCAGATTCTTCTTTCTGATGGAAGGGACTTTGCACTTTAAAACAAAAATTTTGTCGGGAAAATGAACTGCCTAGAAAGAGAGTCGCCCTTACAGTATGCAAAGGAATGGATACATTCAGTTCTATTGTTTGAAAACAGTAAAAACTCAAAAAAAAAACTTCTCATTCTTTCGACTATTTGAAACCCAGACACCACCAGAGAAATGCCACTGTTCGAAGTTCAGTCAAAATTGGATTTTTATGCAAAGTCGACCAAAACTCAATGGAGTATAATGCAAAACGATGACGTGCAATTACGGGAAGTTTCGCGTTCGATTTGCTATTCAAATTTTCAGTTCACTTTGTTCAAAAGTTAGTGAAATTTGTTTTTTGACTCATCATTTTGCTATCGTGTCAACGATTATGATTTATGGAATATCGTTAAAATTGAATGATTGAAGAAATAGGTGAAGACCCTCAATAAATGTTTACTTATATTATTAGATCCAGTTTTTGCGACAAACCAATTTTACACATTCAGTTTATATCTTTCTCTACTTGGTATATTGATCAATACAAACATGATGATGAGAATTTCGTATAGATTAAATGGGGTATATTTTCACCCTCTTGCCCTCTCGAAATAACTACTTTCACATGAATATTGAATTTCACTTGAAAAAGTACTTGTGTTTGCAGATCTTTTGTTGGAAAAATCCTCACTTTTTCACTTTTTACTTTGTAGTTAATATTCAAGAGATAGCAAAAACATATGTGATTTTTTGGAATTTCAACTAGCGTTTCCTATGACTTATAGCCAGTCCGTACAAAGCTTGTTGTCAAATCATCTGAAAATGGAACTTTAAACGGATGATGATCAACTTTATTCTGGAACATGCTTCAAACTAATTGACTATTATAAGAAAACAAGTATAGCAGAGGCACCGGTCAATCTGATGATCTTCAAACATGACTCAACAGCTGACGGATACACCAAACTCTTAAGAAAGTTCAAAATAGATGAACACTTCAATCTAGCAGACCACTATTATAATCTTCATACAGTCGT
Source organism: Leptinotarsa texana (assembly GCA_015342105.1). Taxonomy (NCBI): domain Eukaryota; kingdom Metazoa; phylum Arthropoda; class Insecta; order Coleoptera; family Chrysomelidae; genus Leptinotarsa; species Leptinotarsa texana. The sequence continues at coordinate 15,314 of WOGN01001735.1, forward strand.
TATCCACTGCGGTTGAATCCGGTCAGTATTACGCATTGGTCAAAGACGACTGGTTCAAGTTTGACCACAGTCGTGTCACAAGGTGTTCTGGCGATGTTTTGAATTTATTGGAGACACCCTACATTTTGTTTTATGGGAGAGAGATCATTGGCAGATCAAGATCTTCAGATGATGTGGTGCTGCAGCTGAAAAAGCAAATGCGCCTCTGGAATCAATGAAGTCGCCCCGAAGCGCCAATTAATTTTTGTTGTTTCATAATTTCATAATTTCAATCTAATATCTGTATAAGTTTTGAAACAACTACTTTGTATGAACATTGAATTATACAAAAAAAAATCCTTTTCAGTTTTTCCTCCAAGCAATCATTACAGAATAAATTCAGATATCGTTCATAGGAAAGTTACACAATATAGAATATGAGGGAGTTACAATATAGAATTTCACTAACAAGCTAGCTTTAGAAAGTTACTGTGCTAGCAAAATATGTTATGATATATTTTTCAAATGCAGTTTGAGGAGATCAAATCGTGAGGTGTAGTTTTTGAAATGACTATGGTTCTTCATCAAACTACGGCAGAATCAATCGGAAAATTTCACTAACATCGAGATTGTAATTCCATAGTTTTTCCAGAAGATTTTCTCGGTTAACACAGTAACATGGTGAAGTCGATGATGAATGAATATAGCAAATTTGACTGAAAAAATGATTCACTAAAAATAATTCATCCAAAAACAAAAACCTTAACATCCCAACTGATTCGAAACACAAATATTAATAACTAACCAACGTATAACATGGGCTGAAAAATCCCCGGTCTAAGAAATAAAACGCTTTTTTTTTGTTCAAAATTAGCTCTATTCATCAACGTAATCACCATCAAGAGCCACATATTTTTCCAGCGCCGCTCTAATATTTCATTACAACTTTTGTAGAACGATTTACTTTTTGCCTCACAATTGGCCTCAGTTTCAGCAATGACCTCTTCATTTGAGTAACACTTTTTTTCAGTGAGCATTTTCCTGAGATCTGCCAGTAGTATCGCTGGGAGCAAAATCTGGCGAATGAGGTGGATGTAGAAGCAATTCTCAATTCAATTCATCTAGTCTTGCCATGGTTTTGATTGACTTATGAAACAGTGTCTTGGTTGTCTTGGTGAAAATGTTTATCTTTGCCATATGTGGTCATTTCTTTGCAATTTCAGCCTTTAAACGCTCCAAAAACGCTACATGATATTCAAAGTTGATAGTATTTTCCTTCTCAAGATAGTCGATGAATATTACTCCATGAACATCCCAAAACACCGAGGCCATAACCTTTACAGACAGGTGTTGTGCCTTCGGGAGCTTTGGACGAGTTTCACCAGTTGCTCTCCACTCAGATAACCATCGTTTTGATTCCGGAGTGAAGTGATGGATCCATGTTTTATCCATTCTCACATATCGACGCAAAAATTCCGGTTTGTTATGTTTGAATTTCGTCAAACGCTGTTCAGAGTCATCAAGACATTCTTGTTTTGGTCAACAGTGATCTCGCGCAGCACTTAATTTCAACAGAGCTGTCTCATACTCAAATTCTCATACAATATAAAGCCACCACATTCTTTTGATATCTTTACAATGTCAGCTTATCTGAGCAACTTCACTATTTAATTATTCAAAAAGATTTTGTAGATTTTTTTCTATTTTCTGGTGTTACTGCCTCATTTGGAATTTCTACGACCATGTTTTAAGTCAGCAAACTAACGTTTGATTGTTGTTTCTGATGGAGTAGAGTTCTTATAATAATTAAAAAGCCATTGCTTCACGTGAACAGTATTTTTTCCATCAAAAAGCAGTGTAAAATTGAAACTCGAAACTGTTTTTGATCCATTGTTTCAAAAATAGATGCAGTAGTGTCACTCTTAGCATATGTGTGTTACACTCGAGACTTTTCAGCCTATTCAGTACATTCATCCATTTTTACAACTAAATTCAAAACACAAATATCTGTATAAAGTAACCAGAATACAAGCATTCGATAAATCAGAAAAAATCTATAAACACTTTGTGAATGTTTCTCTTGGATCAACTGTCATCCTCAGTACGGAATTTCATAGAATATTCATGTTTGTATTAAATTTTCGAATTATTCAACACAACACAAAATGGATATTTACAGTAATCGAGTACGTTGTTAGAGTCAGTGGCTAATAATTCACCTGAGTATTGAGAGGCTTCGCTGAATAGTTTTACAACAGTTTTTAAAAAACAGTTTAGTGAAAATCTCACAATGAAATGTTTTTTGAATACGTTATATATTTTCATCGGCCTATTTCAGCATATATCCTAAGACATACTCACTTGTGCTGTGATTATTTTGTTCTCTGACTACCAATTAAAAACATATCCTGCACATTTAATTAATTTAGTACTTCGTGCTTACCATACATCAAATATGATGCGAGGATGCGGGGAAGAAAATACATCACCAAAGAAAGCAGCTAAAGATGTAGAGTATTGATGTTTCATTTTCAAAAATGCAAATTCTACTAATAATTTTGCATTCACCGAGTTTTTTTACCATCTAAATATTTTGAGGTAGATAATTATATAGTTTCGAACATTGGCTGTGATAAATTGGTCAAGACTTTCCCGGCCAAGATTTTCAGTGTTACGATCTTCGTTCTGGTTTCGTCAGCAAAAGTGGCTGGCTTCTTCAGAGGTTATGGAAGTTGCACATCAAATGAGCGGAACAATATTTTTACAGACAGCATGATAAAATCAGGGGCTCTGACAAACTCGAAGGTGACATCAAAACTGGTCTGGGAAATCCATGAAGAACTGAATAAACTTGCAGACAGGAACAAATTAACTTTGTACTGGGTGCCAGGGCATTCAGGAATCACAGTTAATGATAAAGCTGATGAATGCGCTAGATGCGGATCATCAACTTCATATATAGGTCCTGAACCAGCTCTGGGGGTACCAAAGTCATTGGTACGAAATTAGATCAGGACGTGGATCAATAACGAGCACAAAGA
>WOGN01001736.1:0-18332 GCA_015342105.1 Leptinotarsa texana
AAGGAATTCATTTGTTTAGTCAATTACCAAAATTTGGATGATTTCGAATATTCACTTGAAAAGTTATCAAAGAAAAACATTTTTCAATTTGTAACTTCGAGGACCCGTTACTTGGTAACGAAGGATTTTAGGAAAAAAAGTTATATGAAGTACTGGTGATATCTTGACCCCATCTATACATTCCCGAGAGGAAAAGAGGAAGTCCAGGGACACCCTGTATATACAGGGTGTTCCTTGAACACATGATAATATTCAAGGAGGTAATTCTTAGACCCATTTCAAGAAAAAACTTCCTATGGACGTATGTCCTAAACGCCTTAACTTTTGAGATACAGGGTGTCAAAGTTTTCAAAAATAATCAGTTTTTTAATAATAACTGAGATAATTCTGTAGACATCTTTGACATATTTGGTACATATGTTCCATGCCTCAAGGCGCATTTTCTGATGTACACAAATTCGTATTTTTTCAAACAGTGGCGTCCCTACGGGTTTCGCATTGAATATTTTTGAAGAAAAAGTATTACGTCAATGCTTTCTTTTCAAAATAAAATCATTTTTAGAATCCTCCTTTATTTTTGAGAAAATTTGATCTCCTGGTATTTCTTTGCTTGACGCACGATTTTCACTCAAAAAAAATAAAAATCGACAGAAAGCAAATTAAGAAATTAGATCAATTCTAAAACGAATGAGAATCTCAAAATTGCTTCATAACGCATTACCAATTCCCTAATAATATTTGAAAACAATCGGCAAAAAAATAAATTTTTCACAAAAACGAGTTTTATTTTATTTTGTGACAGTAAGTCTAAACCAATAGCACAAATTTGTTGATTAGTAATAATACCTAAACTGATTATAAAACTTGTTGAATGTGACCACCTGCACTTAGTATGAATGCTTCCGCCCTTCTACGCATGGAATTACGTACCCGTTCACAAATTCCCGGCGTATTTCGTATAGTTTCACACGAGGCAACTATTCGCTCTTTTTAATCTTCTAAAGTATTAACGGGAGTTTTATACACAAGAGTTTTAAGGTGACCACATAAAAAAATCTAAACTGTTGAGATCGGGAGATCCTGTTGGCCACTACTGAGGTCCTCCGCGACCTATCCAACGATTAGGATAAACTGTAATTAAATAGTTTCGGACAATTACACTGAAATGAGCAGGGGCGCCATCGTGCATGTACCATATTCGATTCCTTAACGTAAGTGGCACATCTTCCAATAACTCAGGTAAGTCTTCTTCGAGAAAGTGTAAATAAGAACGACCACAAGGTGTCCTGGTAGAAAAAGTGGGCCTATTAGATGATCACCTATAATTCCTGCCCATACATTAACCGAAAATTGGTGTTGGAAATGGGCTTCGGTTATTGCATGGGGATTTTCTCCAGCCCACACATCATTGTTATGATAATTTTGAATGGCATTCTGAGAAAAATTTGCTTCGTCTGTGAACAAAATTTGTGCCGTCTCAAACTGCGAATTTAGTGTAATACTTTGAAGATACCACTGACTTAAGTTCACACGCTGTGGAAAATCTCTGGGGAGTAATGCCTGCACTCTTGAAATATGGTATGGGTATAACAAAAAATCAACCAAAATACGTCAAACAATTTGATGACAAATATCCAGAGTTCTAGCGATCTTCCTCGTACTCGTCTCAGAATGTTCCTCAATTTCTTGCAGCACCGCTTCCTCAATTTCAGGAGTTCTTACTACACGAGGTCTACCTTCCGGAGTCCCTTTCTTGAAACTATCAGTTTCCCCAAGTCGACGATGAATATTTGGCTATCTGGTAAGGCACGATTAGGAAATCTTTCCTGATAAATGCGCCTGGCTTCTGTTGCATTACTATCGGCAAGGTAATGCATTTGCGCCATTTCCACATTCGTATAATTCTAAAATTGTTGCTTTATTATAAATTGATGATATTAGTTTGTAATTAGCAATCTCAAGTCTATTTCCATTTTTGTATAGTGGTTTGATAACACCAATTTTTGAAATATCATGAAAAATTCCGTTTTCTAAGGACGTGTTGGCAATGTGGGTGAGAGGGTCTTCAATTAGCTCTGAAATATTTTTCAACATTTGCTTATTTATGCCATCATTCCCTGGACTTTTATTTGTTTTCAAATTCTTTATAATGCTTGACACTTTCTCCGCATTTGTCGGATACATGACTATGCTTTTGTCATAACGCTTTATAATTTGCTCAAGTGCTCTCGGTGTATCAATTTTGTTTGCGGGTTTGTAACCTACTTTGCTGTAATGTTCATTAAATTGATTTGAAATTTTTAGCTTTTCATGTATCATATTTTGGTTCTCCAATATAATTTCAACAATATATCTTTGTGGACTCTTTCTGTTACAGACTTCATCTACACATTCCCATAGAGCTTTGGACTTATTTTGATTTCTATTTATTTCATTTTGAAAAAAACTTTTATTGCTGCTTTGATAAGGTTTCTCAGTATATTTTTACAATCATTATACAGTCTTTTAATTTGTACATCGTCAGGATTATACCGTGAATCATTTTTTCGTGATATGAATGTTAGTACTATTACATAAGTAATAATAATCAGTTTTTAAATTTTCATGTAACAGATTTATGCAAATTTACCTCATATATATGATCAGATGACTGAGCTTTTATCTGAATTTAGTCATTTTTCACAATGCTCAATCCACGTTTCATAGAAACTACCTACCTCGAACAGTACAGATAATTTCATTAGTACTAACTTTTGAATTTTCCAACGATTTCGTTTCGATACTAGCTACCACAGCTGACGAATTGAAACACCCCAAACCAATTTTAAGTATTTCCTTCCAGAAATCGATATTCTCTATTCAGACATCTTGTTAATAGGCTTTTAATCCCCATAACAGTGTCACATGTCAAGAATATAAATAGGTCATTGTCGATCGAATGAACAGACCACATTAGCCGCTTCGTAATAATATTTCAGTTGCTTTGAAGATTCCGCATATTTTTAGAATCTGTTGATGGTGTTGTAATGTGCATTTGTAAAAGGTTAGTTTCGCAAATACTTTCGATCTTAGTAAGGTAATATTTTATGCACGGCCATATATTTCTCATTTTTTTCACTTTTAACAAAAAAGTAAAAAACTGAAACGGGGAAAAATGAGAACATAAGTACTCCTTTACTAACAGCAAAAGTTGAACTTGTTGATACATTCAAATTACTACGACTATATGATGTGACAGTGACAGAAGTTAACACCGAGATTCAATATCTTCAACACCATCTCTCAAAAATGTCTTCATTTCGAAACTATGCCAAAACAAACAAAACAAGTGGTTCTTTGGTAGTAGTGAACAAATATGCTGAATAAATTCAATTAGGACTCTGACTTATTGCTTCTTCTATACAAAGTGCCAATTTGAAAATATAAAAGTGTGCAAAACACGTCAAGACTATTTTTAAGAGGGGCATATTGTAGACAAGTTTTCAATTAAATGAATAATAGTTTAAATTAACTAATAAAAACACGCTTAATAGCAACATAAACTGAAAAATTAAAAATAATTCGAAACTAATTTAAGATTTTGTTCAATATCGATTATAAGTCCTATGGCTTGATGTAACTAATGACACCTGATAAGTCTGAAATCAGAATAAATCTCTTAAAAAAATTTTTGTTGTAAAATAGGACATAGGACTTATTATCGATGTTAAACACAATCTTAAATTAGTTTTGAATTATTTGAAATTTTTCAATTTGTTTGTTTATTGAAGCGTGTTTTTTAAGTTTTTTAAACTATTATTTATTTTCCGCTTTTTAGTTTGCCTTGCTATTTCAAGCCCATTTGTTTTAAAATAAAATATATACGCATGCGTAGATAGTGTGGTTGTCTCATTTGCTCTCACACAGAGATTGTGTGAGGAAATTATTTAATCCTGACGGTCCTGATAAGGATATTGAGATAAACTTATGAAATGATTGTATTGTCACCGATTCTTGATAAGTGTATAATGTTTAAAAAAAATATGTGCGTTTAAAGTTAGTCAAAATCGAGTCCAAAGGATTCGGTTACAAACATACAAGTGAAGCTAATAAAAGCATGTTAATTAATCACATAAACACTCTAGCAGGGACGGACAAAACTATAAAATCCTAAAAGAAAAGGGAAATTGAGTGGTACTTGATTTTCGGGGTCGTTTAGTTACTTTTTGAAATATACGACATATACTTGACCTTTCTTTTTAGTTCTTTTGAAGAATTAAATAAAACGGTGAAGATAGTCAAGTATCACGTGTTGTACAATAAAACATAAAAAATAATAAAAAGTAAGCGGATTCTCATCGCTCTAGTAACGACAATTTTTTTAGTTAGTATGCTCATCAGAGAAGCAAATACTGGACAAAAATATTTTGGTTTTTATTTATAAAATCCGTGAATTTTTTTTTTGTGAAAATTTTCGTTTTAAAGCTGTTGAAGAGTTTTCATTTTATGCGGGCGAAGTTTCTTCAACGCTAGTGCTTTCTTTACTGTTTTCTCAGACATTCCTACTTACAATGCCACATTTTGGCATTAACATTTCTGCAGTAAAGATGCCTTAAACTTCTATTTGCGATGCTTCATCCAAAAGACGGCATTCATTTCTTTTTTTTTAACATCGGAAACGGTTTCACAAAACTTAACAACCCATTTCTGGACATATTTATGATTTAAACTATGCATCTTCGACATTCCCTATGAATGAGAATAATTTCAGTTCCTTGATAAAGTGTAAATACCATTGTTGAAAATAATTCAACAAACGCACAGCCTCCAACTTGAAAAACTAATTTAACCATTTTCTCGGGCATGATAAAGAATAATTCAACAATGAAATCAAGAATGCTTTACCTGGGCCCTTTTTTATATGGCATTCAACTTGTGAAATATGGAAAACCAGAGTAAAACAACCAAATTAGTTATTGACGTTCATTTCTGTATTTTATGAAAACCCTTTCACCACTAAAAAATGATTCATAAACACACAAGTGCAACTGCTATTGAGGCAACTTCAATAACTAGTTGAAGACTGTTTCAGATCGATAAAAGTGGATGATATTGTATGCGAAAACTTTCTCTTCATCGAATTTTCTTGTTATAACAGTTTGGTTGGATTTACTGTTTTTACATCCAAACTTGTTCCGGACGAATCATTCTTGTGGAGTTATTTCTTCCTGAATTTTTACTGCCGAATCATCAAAACTTTTTGTTAGTTATTTGCTAATACCTTCAATCATATTCTTCATATAATAATGATCGCTAAAAATGTATGATTTCGAGGAGTGATACTGGTACAGGTTTTGTTTGTTTTCACATTCAAATATTGAAACCCATCAAATAGTGTACACATAATTAGTTAGATAATAAAAAAAGAGTTATCCGTAATAGACTGATACTGTTCTAATTAGGTATCTGTTTCGAAAGGAAATTCGTCAAAGAATTAAGATACTGAGATGATACTTTCGCTGTTCCTTGTTTGAATCTCGCAGATTGAGTACAACCGAACAATGCCGAGTATTTTGTAATAGAATTATATATCTAGTCATTAAAATTATTCAATAATTACATAATTATTGTAATATGGAAAATAAAAATGAATAATCACAGTAAATAAATTATTTCGGCCAAATGTTCTGTGAACCAGGTCAATAGAGAAAGAAGATTATTTGATACTGACAATCATAAAATAATGAAATGAAAGTAAATTTTATATTTTATATACTCTCTGACATATCAGGAATCACACTGATCAGTATGAATTTATTTTTTGAGTATTGATTCAATAATTTCAGGGATAGATGGATACTCTTTATGATGAATAATTTTCTTGTCACTTCTTTAGTATTTTGGAATTATCCAAATTTACAACTTTCAACTTTGAACGGAACTCTCTGAAAATAAAAAAATCCAAAATTTCCTGAGTATCTTCTTATTTCTTTCAACACAAGTGGTTTCAACATAAAACCACATTAAAAAACTAATCAAAACAGTTTATTGTATGATTTTTACTATAAGGGTTTTACAAAAACCGTGACATGTGTTTCGATATTAAATAGCTTCTTCAAGCATAAACTGAGAGTTACTTCTAAATTACCCCATTTCATAATATAACCTAGTACCTAATCGTCTACCTAAATAGTAAATCTACTTGAAAAGGTTAGGTATCAATACAGTTTTCAAAAGTTTACCTGTAAATATACCTAACTGTTTGTACTTGCGAATGAACAGATTCAATAATGGGGTAGTAATGAATATAACTGGAGATTTATCTCAACACCAAACCGTTATTTTTAACACCTCGACACGTGTTTAGATCACCAAGTGATCATCTTCAAGAAGACACGAAACACGTGTCGAGGTGTTAAAAATAACGATTTGGTGTTGGGATAGAAGTCTAGTTTTTTCCCAAAAATTAATCACTCCTAAACAGTATAACCCCTTCAATTCAAAGAAGTCTAGTAATATTGAAGAGTTTTGTTAACACATGTGCGATTTTTTTTAAATATCAAATTTCTTTCGCAATGCTATGCTATAATGGCATAACATTATATAAGGTGTACCTACTCGTATTTTGAGGTCATTCGTGTTTAGAAAATCAAATAACAAACCAAGAATTTAGGATAGATGTGCAACTTGAAGTACGTGACGTTGGTCGTATTCTGCTACATAGAACTTCTTTGAGATGTGCATATAGAATGGGGTTACGGTTAAAATAAATAAATAAAATACTAGGTGAGCATTGTGGGATATACTGTTATTTCATACTTTTCAGTAAATATTTGTCATTCGATAAAAATTTAAATTTGCGACTAAAATGATTGAAGTGGACCCAATTTATACAACTTCCGTTAGTTTCGTCCACAGTAATCCTCCAGCATTTCGATATATGATCGCATTCTGGGGAGTTGAAGTCGACCTCATTAACAAAACCTGCTTACAGAATAGATATCTTCAGTTGGAAACGTTTAGTTCTAATCCAAGCTATCTACGAACCTGCTTGTGAAGAAAATGAACCTTTCACATGGTTAATTTTATTAATTTTTAATTAACACGCTTTTATTAGTTTCACCTGCATGTATGTATGTATGTTCATTTGTTTGTTGGTTTGTTTGTAACTCTCAAGCTAGGTTTATGTATTTGACAGAATTATCGAAATCATTACTTGATATATTTGCGGGCAGATAGCGCTGTACGTAACCTATACTTGATATATGGACATTATTGCTTGATCTATTCACGGGCAGATGGCGCTGTACGTAACCTCCTTGATATAATTCGAACTCACTTTACATGTATTTCTTCAGTTGAAAAAAGTATTTTTTTTTAATAAAATGCGTGCCTGCTGCCTTATTTGTAATCCTTCTATGCGCGCCTGCTGCCTTGGGCTTGGTAGCTGATTTTCAGGCTCCCTCTTCGGAATCGGAAAATATCAATGGTCATTATTCAAAACAATATGCGGCTGATTGATCCCAAAGTTTAGATGAAATAAATATAGTTTATAAAGACTAAGAATTGTATAACCTACGAAACTAAAAAATGAAAAATAAGTATAGTTTAAAAAATTAAGAAACACGCTCTTGAGGAACATCGAACCAAAAAGTTAAAAATATTTTTTTTAATAAGCTTGAAACAATAACGATCGAAAAATACTAGTATTATTGTGAAAAAAGCGTCGGCGCTTTGTGCCATATAATAAGCACAATAATAATAGTATTTTTCGTTCGTTATTGTATCAAGATTATTTTAAAAAATATTTTTAACTTTTTAATTCGTTGTTCTTCAAAAGCGTGTTTTTTAGTTTTTGAAACTATATTTATTTTAGATAGATTATTTAAAGCATGGATGTCAGTAAAATAAATTCGTTTTGAATCAAATTTATGAATACTGTTCATAATGGAAGGTGTGCATGTGAACAAAGAATTAAAGGAATTGCTTTTAGTAGATAATCCGTTGAAATTGAATTCTCCGCCCTACAAAAATATACCTCAGTTCATCGAGGTTTTTGAGTGCCAAGGTTGCTTTGGTTCAGAAGTATTATTGCTAAATATATCTCATCTGACGTCGACAAAAATGAAAGCTCTCATTTCAAGATCTAGCAACATTTCCATCTTTCTTGGGACCGAAAAAGTAGGATCTGGGGGTCACATCCATTACAGGTATGGGCGAAAAAAACATTTCTGGCTTTGGTTACTGCCAAAAAAGATCATGCTGAGAGCTTACCTTCTCAGCTATATTCTTCCATCTAACCAAAGAAAGGATTACTACGAACAAATCAATGTTGAGTCAATATAGACAAAAACCATCGTGCTTCAACTGTAGTGAGTAGTAAATGTAATGAACGTCAACTATTAAACAAAATGGTCTGGTCCAAGGCCACATAATTTTATGAAGTATATGCCCCTCACTACATTACATTACTTCTCATAGAGTTCAAGAAAGGTTACAAATCCGGGGAGGGTAGGCTATTTCCTGTGATGAAAATTAGAACAGATTAACGCATTATTGTTAAAAGTTACAAATTGCAAAGTTACAATGTACAAAAAATTTACAGTTTTGGAAAATTTGAATTTAAAAACCAGTGTATCTACATCTACCATTTCAGTCAGTCACTTTGGATGATTTAAAAACCTGTTATCAAAAAAGTAGTCTGTCAGCTGAAGAGAAAGTGTTTAAATCTGAAGAAAAAATTTATACAGTTTTCAAATTGTAGTTTCCCATAACCTATAATATGTAGGTGTGTTATAATCTTCCTGATAGTTGCTTGACAAATATCAAATATAGGAAGTTATTCTAGAGTAAATTATTGTAGTGGTATCAATATCCGATTGCTGCACCTCAATTGCACTGTAATATATACCAATTCAAGTATATAAATTACATTTCATTAACGAGAGAATGATGTTTGGAAATTTCATGAAGCAATTATTCCATAATTTCGTATTAGTCACGCTCTCTTCTTTCAACCATCGTTGAAACGCTCCGTGCAATTTGGTGAAATGTGCATTCTTTAACATTGCTGGTACCTAACCATGTCTAATATTGGAGTAAGGAATTTGATCCTAATGTTTTCGCAAATAACTTATACAACCGGATTGGGTGTATTGCTGGGATTTTTCAAAAAAAATAATGATATTCGGAATATTTCTCATAACTGTATTTTGATGACGACAATTCTCTCTTATTATTTTTATGAAATTTAATAAAATATATAATTTTGAGTTGTTTGGCATATCAACATCAATGTACTTGAGAATCGATTGAATAATTATTTAATATTTGAAAATAGTGTTATAAGATATCAAAGTGGAAATACTTGCATGAATAAGATTGTAAATTGCTGTTTTGAATTAAAATAATGAAGCTTGTTAACACAATAAGTATTGCTGTTGTAATACTCCATTTGAGTTGCTAGTTGTCGTTCATATTGAATGAGGTCTTGATGAATCCATAAGATAACCCACTTTTGAGTTGATAATAAGTCGCTATCTTAGCCTTAGGGCACCCGGTATTTCGAAGATGCCGGTACATCCTTTCGGCAAGGATACAAACACCTCAGGATGAAGGACTTATCTTCAGGGGCGACACCTCTTCCGGCGTGGGTATTCAACGCCCCCTGCTGCAGAGCGCGTTTTTCTAGATTATGTTTATGCTTTCGGATTTGTGTTGTCTTCATTTATTTGGTTTTTGTCAATAAAAGCCATAATACCACGCTTTGTTTTCTAGAAGAGATCAGAGTTGCAAGTTGAAATGTTAGAAGTATAAATATATTCTGTCGTGAAAATGTCAGTCCAATTCAACTTCAGTTCAACCAATGAAGATATTAAAAAACTATTCTTTTCGATTGAAGTGTATGACTAAAACTGATCCTAGTAAGTTGTTTTTCAGTTACAACTCTTCCTGTTTAAATAACATTTTTTTCCTTTGTGTTGAAAACTTGAAAATGATTCAAAATTTGTCATATCCATTAAACGTCGAATAAGTAATGAAATTGTTGGCAGTAATAATATTTTTTGTCTGGCGTTGATAGTATTGTGATGTGGCAAGTGGTGATCATCACCCAATTTTGGCATGCATAGGATGCAAGTATCTATAATGTATATGAAAAAAGTGAGAAATGCTACTTTTACAGGTTTTCAATTTGTAAAAAATATTTTTGATTATTATAATTCAATCCGGGACCAATAATCAATCATACAATCCGAAGCGAGTTTTTGGCATTGATTGAAAAATGTAAATTATCGGAACTAACTAATAGGGAAAATAGAATTGAGAATCAGAAAAAGTTACACTCTCGAAAAGAAAGTGTGCCAAGCTATATTTATTTTCGATCATAATTACCGCAATAGTATTTTTCCTGTGACGGGAAAAAGGTTTGACATCTTATCTCTGATGATGGGTAAAAAAATGTCATTTTTTATGAAATTACTTTTTTCCCCGGGAAAAGTGAGCAGTAGAATATTTTTTTATACAAAAGTTCGGTAAAACAGTCGAATTTTCTTGTGTTGAAATTATATTTTTTTCTGCCATGGACACAAATGTACCTGGTCGCACGCAAATCGGGTGTGGGTGTTACTTCAGCACTGCCAAACGTTCTAAACACTTTATTAGCTATTTCTGTCCTGTGGGCAACCGATTCATCAACATACCCTTCAGCGATCCTTTGCTGCTGGACGAAGGACTATGTACATTCGGCAAAATTTAATATATTCTTCAGTAACTACAAATCTCCTGTTTACATAATTCTTTGTTTGCTTGAGTTTCACAATAATAACGTTCCCGAATCTTCAATATCATCCAATGCTACTTGACTGATTTCACAAATTCGACAAGCTCCTGCAATCCCAAATACAACAACAACCTTGGCCATTAAATACATTTCATCGGGAGCATTATTTAAAAAGTCACTAATATGTGTACTCGTGAATATCGTAGGTTTCTAGGGCGTGTAACCTTTTCCATTTTGTTTCAGAAATGTAATTATTTTGAATTATTTTGAAATGTCTACATTATTATTGGATTTCAATGATGAACGAGAACGGGAATGTTTCTTACATATTTATCAAACTTAAACACCTATTCAAGCAGCTGCAGTTTCGTAAGAAGGTATCATCTTTCCCTCCATCCGATTTCCTGAAGTCTTTGAAGTCCACTAGATACGCGTTAGGACAACAAGTGGATTGTTCTGAATTTTTGGGGTTCTTGTTGAATACTCTTCGTGCGCAAAACAATAGCAAAGTCAATACTCCTCACCCCTCCAGATTGAATGATTCCGTACAGTCCATCTTGTCTTTTGTTTGTAAATCTTTTGCTGGAAAAATCTTCACTCATTTACTTTGTGTTAAATGTTCAAGACGTAGCGAAAACTTACGTGAATTTCTGTAACTTCATCTAGCTTTTCCTAATATGACTAATAACCAGTACGTGCAAAGCTTATTGTTAAATCATCTTCAAATGAGATTTTTAACAGGTGATGATCGACTGTATTGCCAAACATGCGACACACTTACTGACTGTTATAAGGAAACAAGTATAGCTGAGGCACCATTGAATCCAATAATAACACTGATGATCTTCAAACAAGACTCAACCTCTAACCGAAGAAACAAACTCTTTGGAATGTTCAAAATAGATGAACATTTCAATCTAGCATACCACTATTATGATATTCATACAGTCATTGTTTATTGTGGTTCTGGAGTTGAATTTGGTCATTATTACGCCTTGGTCAAATACGAAACGGACTGGTTTAAGTTTGACGATAGTCATGTCACGAAGTGTTCTGACGATGCATTGAATTATCGGAGCCTCTGGGGATACCCTACATTTTGTTTTATGAGAGGGAGGACATTGGTAGGTCAAGATTTTCAGATGATGTGGTGCTGCAGGTTTTTCCGGGGTTTCCTGCAGCTTAAAAAGCAAATGCGCCACTGGAATCAATAAAGTCGCC
Source organism: Leptinotarsa texana (assembly GCA_015342105.1). Classification (NCBI taxonomy): domain Eukaryota; kingdom Metazoa; phylum Arthropoda; class Insecta; order Coleoptera; family Chrysomelidae; genus Leptinotarsa; species Leptinotarsa texana. The sequence goes on from WOGN01001736.1 coordinate 11,981, forward strand.
CCGGAGCGCCAATTAATTTTTATTGTTATTTTTATTTTCAAGATATATTTGTATTAGGAAAATAAATATTACAAATCACATTGCGATGGTGATAACAAAAAAAAATTAACAGATATTTGATTTTCTTTCGATTGGTTTCCTAGCAACGCAATAAGTACAACAGCGTACCTGTTAAAAAATTCAAATTTCACATCAATAATTTTCTGACTGTAATAACATGTTGTGATAATATGTTTTTTTCAAGAATTGAATTGTTGTTTTTCCGTCACAGAAAAAAATTGTGTATTATTCATGAAAGAAATATTAAATTTCAGCTCTCGATTTTTTTCTCGGTTTTTTGTCTCTCTACGCTTCACAACCTCGAGCTAAAATCTCATACTTTTTTCCCTTGTATATTAAATAACTATTTTTGTGAGGTACTCACTTTAGATGCCTCATGTGCATCCCCAAATTCAGTCTCGAGGACCTCTTTCCAGCGTTGAATTGAAATTATAAATAATAGAGGTTAAGTTTCGAGAGTGTGGAACTTTCTCCTCTTCAAGGATTTCTTTGATATTTCCCAATTCTTTATAGTTTTTGAAATATTTGCAAAAACCTTTCTTCCATCTCAATTTGTTTATGACTTGCAATTTGGGTCAAACAGTTCAGCACATTTTACTAGATATAAATCCGGATCGAATGGAGCACTGCACGTATTTTTCCGACCAATATCCCTATTTTCCACCATTTCCAATTCGTGAACCGGACTATACCTTCCCATTTCTGTTGGTCTGAATTGGGTTCTTCCAGTCCAAGAAGAGCCACCTAATTTGTTCGTAGCATGTTTCGTACATATTTGATGCAATTTCTGGCTCCCTCGTTCCCAATCCGGTTGTCTCGTCAATCCACGGACTGTTTTTGTGTTGAAATATTTGTAGAATCCCTATTCTGAAATGTATGGTCGAGCATAAAACGATCCTTACAAAGAAGCAAAGTAGCTTTGAAGCGGTGAAAGGGTCGAAATAATCCGCAAACCACATTCACCGGCCCTAGAAAATTGTTTCTACTTGGGAACAATCACGTTAGAGACTCCAGCCAGTATAATAATTCATGGTGTTGACTTAACACGATTTGACCGTTTGTGTTGAAGACCACTTCCATTTCTCATTTTACAGAAAATTTTCACACAATTTTGTGACACATTTCATTTCTACTGATTGTACTTGATTGAAGCTTACAACTTTGGATCTAGCAGTAGAAGTTGGCTCAGTAGAAAACCAAAGCCTTCCTTTTCCAAAACTGATGGTTCTTCCATAAGTAGTTCATTGTGACACTCGAAAAGAGAATACCCTAACATAATTAGCCTCAAATAATTGTCTAAATCAGTTCCTGCGCTTTTCTATAATTTCATAAACCACACCTTACTTGCCTTACGTACTTTCGTAATTCATGCTACTATGATATGTTTCAAAAATAAAGTTCGTGGAGATCAAATCGTGAGGTGTAGTTTATGATATTACTATGGCTCCATCAAGTAACGGCCGAATCAATCAGAATTTATTTCTGTAAGCTTCATGATAAGCGATCCTTTTCAATTGACAACCAAAATACGTATGTCTGAGTGAGAAAAATTCAAATATCATTCTGTTCAGTGTTTGCTGACTTGCACCATAATAGTTATCTTTTGTTCCAAAATTTCATCATCTACAAACAAACACACTTTTTCAAACTGAATAACATGACAGCAGTCCTTGTCAATTATTTTGTGTCTCGATTTTTGTTCTTCAACCACATGGCTTTTACCGGTAATCCATAATTTCAAACAAATAAAGATTTTTAGAGAATTTTAATTCAACATCCTTTTTTGTATCCAGTGAGTAATCATCCTCTTTTAATGTAATCACTTGTTTATTGTATTGACATGTTTTAATTTTTTAAATGTTACATTCTTTTCGAAAGAGTTAGGACATTAGGACATCAGTCCTAACTCCTATTTAATTGAAATTGAAGATTATAATTCTGTGAATTTCACAATATAAATTAATACTTGAAATTGAAATGTTACCGATGATAACGTTTAACTATATGTTGAAAATTCCTTGATACAAATGGTACCGTTTGAAATGCATTTCTCTCAAATGGTTTCTATCGGGTTTTTTATTTGAAAATGAAGGTGATTGTGAGATGAAAGCCATCTCTAAAAGTAGTCTTTTGTGATTGTTATGTTCAGTAGCTAGTATTTTTGTACTATGCAATGACCTTCTTTATTTACGTGATTACTCAAAGCACATCTTCCTGATCCTCTGGTCCTCCTGGTCCACTTTAATGATATAATATCTTTTATTTTATCAGTTCCCACTTCCTTTGTCTGATATAATATAAAATGATTTGACAACCTCGAAAAAATATCAAGATCAACCAAAAATCACAATTTTATCAAACGAAACACTGAAATCATGAAGAAATAATATACAAGCAACAACCAAATAAATAAAAATTGAAATATTGATAAAAGCTGAAAATTAAAAAAAATTAAATATAATCAACAAAGATGATTATGGAAATTAACAACCTAAACGTCGGGACATAACGTGGTTTGAAATCTTTTAATTTTAATTAAGTAATTTTTTGTTGATAATATTTTCAATTTTAAAATTTTCAACATTTAATAATTTTTTCCATTTTTATGCGTTTTGTTGTTGCTTGTATGGTATTTCTTTATAGAATCCGTTTTTTGTTTGATAAAATTTTTATTTCCGGTTGAGCTTTTCAATGTTTTTTCAGGGTAATCAAATCAATTTATATTATATTAGAAAATGAAAGTCCGAACTGATGAAATACACCACGAAACATTGTCAACCACCTTCAAACATAATATCTTTTATTAATTTTGTTGTTTGTTCAACATATTGTCAATTGCAATTGGAACATGGTAAACAATAAATTAAGTCTAAACATTGAATCTATTGGAAACACTTTCCCAACACCAGAACTAAGTTACGGTCTCTCGATGCGTGTTTCGCTCACCAAGTTAGCGTCCTCAGGAGATCATTATTAGTGAACTTTACTACCACTATCGATTAGTATTATATAACTACTATTTGTCATTGATCCTATGATGAATTACCTGTTTTTAATGACTCTAATTTGTTATGCATTTCTTCTATGTTAGTGAACATCTCTAATATTTATCGGTCTTTTATTTAGAAAGGACTGTTCGAAATAGTACCTTTGTCGTTATTCATAGAACTCCGCGCTTTTGATTTCCAAGCTTTCGAAGGCATGCAGAAACCTGTTGTCATTTATCAGGCTCAACAATTTTAAAAATTATTACTTATATTATTGTCGTTCTCTCTAGCATGGTGAAGTACACTAGATTTCTCCGGACTCTAAAACCGATCATGCAAAACATGTTCCTTGTAGCGAGCTAATATGGTCCATGCTTCACTGGAATCAATGAAGTAGCCCCGGAGCGCCAATTAATTTTTATTTTTTATTCATTTTTATTCATTTTTATCTTCGAAGATAAAGTTCAATAATTCCTCAATTGATTGTTTTACTGCAACTAAAAATTTTAAAAAGTATCAGGGTTTTCATATAAATTTAAAACTTGTGAAAATTAGTAGATTAACATTGGTAACCCCGACGTGATCACGATATGGAGCAGCATAAATCCCAAAGACTTGTTGCCGGTTTGAATAGAAGCTTACCGACGGATTATGTTAGGCCCGACCAATTTGGGAACGCAAAACGTTCCCAAATTCCAGAAACTTCAAATTGTCAGTTCGAAAAACCAGCCGTGAAAGAGCCAATTTTGGAAATGGAAAGAAATGAAGACGAATATCGTCAGAAAAGAGTAGGAAAAACGGATAAAATATCGAGATTTTCTCTTCGAACTTCGCAGATTCTATCCAGATCACTCTGTCAAGATGGTTGTTCTGATTATTGGAGTCCTCGGTGAAATGATGTCCTCTCTACTCTCGAATCTTAAAATCATACCGGCTTGCCGCGCTACGGTAGAAATCTTAGCCGCACAGATGCAGAAGGCTGTCATTCTAGGCTCACTACGCTTGCTCAGGGCACATGATTCTTGGACCCAATGATCACTTACTCCACGGTGTGGGGAGTGGTCATTGGTTGATAATGCTGGCCCGCCCTCCCGAATGTATCGGGGATTTGGGGATAGGGCCTGACCAGCGCACACTACGGTGAAAAAATAATGATAATAATAAGTTTATTAACCAAAAAGAAGTTACTACATAATCAACACTAGAATCAATTGTCATTGAGATGTAAATAAACATGGAATTCCCACTAAAACTGAAGTTGGGAGTGGGATTTGCACAATTAAATTTGCATTTTTTTATATTTATAATATACAGTGGTTTGAATTGGTCTCACTTTGTTGATTTATATATTGATTCTCATCATTTTGACACTTGTTTCGGATATGACCACGATAAAGTTAACAATACACAAAAACAGTAAACAAACAAATTTCGAATTATTAGAATTGACAAACTATAGTGATCCATATAAAAATTTAATAATAACATAAGATTCAGGAGGTCAGTTAGTCGAATCAGATCTCGATTCGAGTTGAGTACGTAGTTTCTGATTATTTTTTTCAACATTTGACAAAAATTTATATATTCATTTTTTGTTCAGTAGGCAGAAAATTGAAGATTTTTGGAATTCGGTAAAGTTGTCCAATTTTTGTATTGTTCGGAGATGTTTTAACATGATACTTTTTTTTTTCTAGTAAAATGTTCATGGTCGATATTATTCAATAGATATTAATTTTTGTGTATATGCGTAAGTATATTTCTGAGAAATGTTTATCTTACATCGCATATTCTTGCTTGTGAAAAGAGTAAATTGCTAGAAAAGTTATAGAAATAGAAAAACAACGAAGAAGCAGAAAGAAATAAAAAATAGTTTACATTTGCTTCAGATGGAAGAAGATATGTGAATTGGAGCTAGAGACCAACTAAATACTCTAGCGGGGGGAGAATGTGGAATTTATTTATCTATTTCATTGCAAATTTTGTCTATGAAAACTTCATTGAAATAACGATAAGAATAAAATAAAACCAAATACAAACCGCATTTGCTTTTTCAGCTGCAGGAAAACCCGGAAAAACCTGCAGAACCACATCATCTGAAGATCTTGATCTAAAAATGTTCTCTCTCTCTTATAAAACAAAATCTAAGGTGTCTCCAGAGGCTCCAATGAATTCAATGCATCCAAATTCAACGCCAGAACCACAGTGAACAATGACTGCATGAATATTATAATAGTATTCTGCTATGTTGAAATTTTCATCTATTTCGAACCTTCCAAAGAGTTTCTTGCTTCCGTAAGAGTCTTATTTGAAAATCATCAGTATTATTATTAGATTGACTGGTGTCTCAGCTATACTTGTCTCCTTATAACAGTCAATTAGTTTGGCGATCATCACAGTCGATCATCACCTGTTAAAAATTCCATTTTCAGATGATTTAACAATAAGCTTCGCACGGACTGGTTATTAGTCATATTAGGAAAAGCTAGATGAAGTTCACATAAGTTTTCGGTACTTCTTGAACATTTACCACATAGTAAACAAGTGAGGATTTTTCCAGCAAAATATTTACAAACACAAGACGAGATGGGCTGTATGGAATCATTCAGTCCATAGCGGTCAGGAGTATTGATTTTGCTATTGTTTTGCACACGAAGAGTATTCAACAAGAACCCCAAGAATTCTAAACAATCCTCTTGTTGTCCTAACGAGTATCTAGTGAACTTCAAAGACTCCAGGAAACCGGTTGGAGGGAAAGATGATACCTTCTTACGAAGCTGCAGCTGTATGGACAGGTGTTTGAGTTAGATGAATAAGAAGGAAACATTCCTGTCCTCGTTCATCACTAAAATTTCGTTCTTGAAATTCTTCGTCAATGATACTTGTAAAATGATATTCATGTAGCAAGTGTTTCCCAAATTATCCAATCCAATTTTCTTCTGTAGATTTTAAGGACAACTATCTACTGATTCGTAGGAAAGAACATGTTTCACAGAATCTCCATGAGAACCATTTCTCAAGCTGCGATCGATCCTTCCAAGTGAAGAATGGTTTCGTAGAGGGATCGATGCGGCTCTTGCTTCATGACGCTCTTTCACTGAAAGGGAACCATATTTGGGGGGCAAGAATGATCTGTGTCCTCTGACCGCACAAAAAAGAAGAAGGTAAATCATCACTTGTAAATCAACCTTGATAAGAGTCTGATGAATATCCACATATCTCGGCTTGTTTCGAAGAGGTTTCAGTTCCGTACTGAAATTAGGGCAATGCATGATCTCATCAAAATTATGTGAAGGAGGAATAGTTCC
>WOGN01001737.1:0-18325 GCA_015342105.1 Leptinotarsa texana
GGTGTGTTTCTTGTGCTCGGCAATGCGAACATTTAATGGCCTCTTAGTTTCACCAATATAGGATTTTTCGCACTCACAGGGTATTCGGTGAATGCAATTCTTGGAATCGCAGTCCCCGTTTGGTGGCCTGGTTTTCGTAAGACTGCTACGGATTGTGTTACCAGACCTGAAGCAGGTTCCGATGTTGTGCTTGGAACCAATTCCTCTTATCCTCTCCGATAATTCTCTGATGTAGGGAAGTGCAAGCACTGGTTGTGACGGTATTTCTTCCTTGCGAGGCTTCTGCTGTCTTTTAGCCAAAGTCTTTTCTATCATCGCTATGTAGTAGCCATTACGTTGAGGATCATTTTGATGATGTCTAGCTCCTTCTCCGTAAAGCACGGTCTAATAGTCTTGATTATTCCTATTTTAGTTGATTGATGGTGGTTGGATTTGTGATTCAGATACTGTCCCGTGTGAGTGGGTTTTCGGTATACAGATGTTCCCCACTTAGTGTCGGTCCTCTTCACCAAAACGTCTAAGAATGACAATTCGTTGTGGATTTTCTTCTCCATTGTGAAAGTGATGGAAGGTCTCACGCTGTTGATGTGTTTCAGGAAGGCGTCTAGTTCAGTATTCCCTTGTATTTTTATTGTATTTTACTTGTACTTTATTTCACCATTATTTCATTCTAGCTTATTTTTGCTTAATATATTTGTTATTTTCAGCTATTTGTTTTTAATTCTTCTTTTTTTTTTCAGTTGTTTAGTTGTTTCGGGGATTTCAAATCATTTTACATATTAGACAATGGAAGTCCGAACTAGTGAAACTTTCAATATAATAGAATTTTTTGTCCATTTCTGAAGACGGAGGCAGATTTTGGCCTCCGAAACGTAAACATTTTTTTTGAAATCAATACTAAAAAGTTTGCCTTCTACACTTGTATAAAGTTCTACATTATAATTTTTATATTTTTCAGATTGTGGAAGGTAACAAATACCCAAAAGAGGTCGATAAAAACTGATTTTTCTCCACAAAAAATGACTTTCGTTGGACAAGTTAATTTACTTTCATCGACAGCCTTGAAGAGGTCATCGGTGATGGAAAGTAAAGCTGTGGTTGTGCTGTGTTGAGGTCAGAAACCGGAATGCAAGGGTGTGATGATTTGGTAATCATTTATGAAGCTGCAAATTTGGCCTTCAGGTAAGAGAAATACGAAGGGGAGTTGCACTTAGCTAAAGGAATAATCACACCGTTCTCCCAACAACTTGGAAAAACACCCTCAGTTAAAATAGCATTATTGAGAAAGGTTAACGGATCCAATAATTAACTATCTGAGAGATGGATCATTAGGAGCGAGATATTGTCTGAGCCGACTGCGATACTTTTGAGACGATTCAGGAAATTCTGTATAACTGCAGACGAGACCTTCACGAAATGAACAGCTTCATCAATTACTGGAGGGAAACGGTATTGTTGTAATAATGAAATTTGATAGTTTGAACGCTCATGTTAGTGAATTGAACTGAAGTTTATGTTAATGAGGTTCGCGTCATTCAAGTTATTCGGGATTTCTGTATTGTTACTTTTTCTCGAAATTTCTAGTGATCTCAATGTGTTCCAAGTTGCTTTAGAATTTTTCTTCGCAGAAATAAAATCGAGTTATGCTTTTTTCTCACGACGAATAGTTTCGGTTGTGTAATTACTGAGACCTTTATAACTATTCCAAGCAGTAGGAGAAATAGTTTGCTTAAATTTCTTGAAGGCACGGTCTCTGAGATCAATCATTTCTTTGATAGTGTAAGTCAGCCAAGGGGCTGGTGGAATACTGACACTTTGGTAAGAATGGGAGTGTGTTTGTCAAATAGTTGGATTTTTTTTATTCAGAAACAGTTCTATTTCGTTACCATTATTAAGCTGATAACAGTCACCTCAATTAATATTTTGGATATCATTACGAAATAGTTCGTGGTTGAGGCTACAAAAATTACGATAGGAAATAAATTCGACTTTCCAAGGGATTTGGATGGTGGTGATCTTGCAAGAAACAGTTATATCGTCGGATATCCTACCTACGTCAGAGACTTCAATACGAGTCACTTTATCTTTGTCGGAAACAAGGATGATATCTATCAGTGTTTGGAAATTAGAAGTTATGCTAATAGGTACCTCAATAATTCAATAAAGACTGAAAGAATTGAATAAATCTAGTAGGAGGTGGCATCGTTGGTCATTTGTGAGTATGTCTATATTGAGATTACCGGCTGTGAGGAAACATCGGAAGGAGGACAATAAACTGCTCCAAAAATATAAGTTTTATAACGAAAAGACCTCTCGGTGACACCAAAAATATCCATGTTTATCTAAAAATATAATCATTTAGTTGATCGAACCCGGTGAACAGGGATCTCACATTGAAATGTGGGTAATAATAATGTAATGAAGTCAATCTAATTAACAAGTGGGAAAATAAGATGAAATAAATAAAACGTTACAAGCACTATCAACCGCCAATTTATCTTATTTAGTGGAATTGGTTCGGGTGGAATGGATCCTATGTATGACATTCCGTTTGGCAGATGTCTTCTCTTGGAAAGAACGACATTTTCTTATATTTGCTCCTTCGTCTTTATTCTCAGAGTGTTACGCAAAACCTCAGAGGTTTCGTTTCCAAGTATGTTAAAGAATAGGTGTTTTTATTGATGACCAGTAGATTATTCCGTATAGTCGCTTTTATTCCGTTTTTCTTGACGGTATTGAGATGTCTCCTCAGAGATCTATGATCGTTAGCTAATTGTTCTTCAGTTTATAAATATTACTAGGTATCTCCCCTGTTTTTCAGTAGGCCAGCAGTTCAATTTACAGTACCTTCCTATTACCTTTATTTGTGAATATGAATAAGTTGTTCAAGACAGACAGTTCAATTTGAATTTTTAGAAGGCTACTAAGTACGGCAGGTGCTTCTAGCTTATCCTCGAGTTGGATGCCAAACACCGACGAATTATGCGATTCAGTGATTGTATCTTGTGGAGTTGTAGAATTGGCCGCGGTGGTAGTGCACCCGACTCACGATTGAAAGGCCGAGGTTTCGATTCCCGCCTCGACCAGATATTTTTCTCGAGAGAATTTTTCTGGTTGAAGCTGGGACGATTCTGCAACCGTGTTAGGAATCACACGTTGAAAGGTAAGACCTTAGCTCGCACATGTTTGTCAACTTCTGAGAGTTGACGTTCGTATGGGGGATTTTATCTGTTTTATCTGTTGAGCTCTCCCTCCTCTAGAAACGATATCTTCTGGTTAACGCATGCTACTTCCTTTTTCAATTCACTAGTGTATTCTGGGTTTTGTCAAATTTCCTGTCGATATCTTTGAAAAAATTCAAGATATCAGTCAAAGAGGGATCCTCAGATTCGTCAGATGCAACGTTAGTCACTATGTTTATAGCAGGGTTTTAATTGATACTAGTCCATCTAATAGACGAAACAGTTTCAGTTTTCGATAAAATGAGTAACTGAAAAAGAATACGTGTACGTGTTTCCAAATATAAATCCATTTGTTTCTTTAAATTTATTCATGAGCAATTAATTACGCATTAGTGACCTTACGTGCGGCCGGCAAGGTCAGTAGTCGCTGGTGTAGATATTATCAGTTTTTCCCTCTGATACCTACTTGTTATCGCCCTGCGATTCAGTTCGAGCATAAATAATTCGAATTCACAAAATCTCCCATTCTCTGGAATTTTTCCACACCTAGAGACTCTTAAAGAACTTGACATTTGGAAGATAAAAAATATCTAATTGTGGTAAAAGTAATATCGATATCTATGCATAACTACTATTTTTGAAATTATGAAATTAATTATACTTAACTATCAGTGGACGTATAGAAGAAATTTCTCAGCGCTTCGAAAATATACCATTTTTCCAATCTTTATGAAAGTCAGAAAAAAATCATAATTATTATTATTAACTGGACCCGGCTTCGCACGTATAGCAGAGCATATATGTATATGCCTATAACTTATTTCTGTTGTAGTTTCGCATCAGATTGTGATTAAAAATGACTTTTATAAAATTTACCTACAGAAAAATATATTCTCAATATCAATTTCAATTTTGAAATAGGTGAGTACCTATTAAGTGCACAAAAACATAATACGACCCTAACTTTAAAATGGTTCATTGAGTAAAACAGAAATTGCAACTTTTCGTCAGCAGGCGTGTCGCAGTTGTAAGTGATGCTACTTAAATTTTATCAGTTGTTCGATGGTTTTAATTTCACGATAATTCAGAAGGTATTTATTTGAATTTTATGTGATTGTGGACGATCCTACCTTAAAATCTACTATTAGTAAAATAAGTTCTGAATATAAAGTTATATTAAGGGTATCAAAAATCTGGAACGTAATTCTAACAGTGAACAGTATTTTAAAAATTTCGCTACTTGCACATCAATATGTAAATGCTAATGCCATTCAATATGCTTGTAGCCATTGAAAAAGTTTGGAATTTATTGTATGTTATCAAATTTTTGTTGTCACAGAGGAAAATAAAATAATCCCAGAATTTCAATCAGTCTTCAGAAGTAAAGTAAGCCGTAAATGTGCAATTGAATACGCCAAACATTCAGTTAGGTATTTCGGCACCATATTATAGCAAGTTTTCAAAATAGTTCAATGACACATATTTTCCGAATACAAGAGGATGAGACAATTCCATTTCAGTTCAGTATGACTTGAAATATTCGCAAAATTCAATTTTTTTAAGGGAATAGTAGAATATAATAAATTACTTAGTGATGTCAGATCTGAAAGAATATTTGAATTCACTATGAAAACATATCCCATATGTACTTCAATTTGAATCCATCTTCCAGTTGTGATGCACTGTTTGAAACCTTTGCTGTAGTAATGAATATTACTGAAGTTTTTTCCCAACACCAACTTGTTATTTTTAACACCTCGACATATGTCGAGGTGTTGAAAATAACGATTTGGTGTTGGGAAAAAACTCCAGTAATATCCATCCTTCAGGTTTACGTATAAATTTATAAGTGTATTCTGATGATTTATTATATGAATTCATAAATTATCATATGTTCCTGCATTTAAATCAATTCCATTATTATGTTAGGTATTCGTTTTATTTTATTATTTTCGATATTTCATGTTCTAAAGTTGAAACTGAATGAAGTTAATCAATTAATAATAATTTAATAATAAAAAATCAATTAAGCACCACGTCTACCTCACTATTGGAGTAGTCTGAGAATTATTGAACATCGCTTGTGGTAGTTGTATCTATAGAAAGCGGCTTTTAGGATGTGTTACCGTACACTATTCCTGACATTCTAATTTCCATTTGTAGTAAATATTGAAATTCAAACGAAAGATAGGTACTAACAAAAACATTTTAATTCTTTCTAATTTATATTAATATTCTTATGAGAATTCGAGCAACCGCAACCGTATTAAAGAGATTCAATTTGTTTGGAATGCTTGTTTTATTTAAATGCCTTTTATTGAAGTCAGATTGATTGTTTTCATATGATAATTTTTGAATGGTTTTGGCAATTTTAATTCTGTTCGTAAGTTGATTGGTTGTTTATACAGGTCGTATCACAAGTACGTTGAAATATCCAACTGACATATTCCTGAGACAATTCTTGCACCTCTCCCAAGTAAAAAAAGTACACTTCCTCAACAACGCTGGAGGTGATTCTTTTCGAAGTAATTACAATTTTTATATCGATGCATATTACTTAGCTCCTAGGGCGCTAAGTGAAATTGCTGAGAATTTTACAGAAAGTAAGTATGTGGTAGATCCCGTCAATATGATCAAATTTTTGTCAAAATTGATTTCCGAAAAATCATTCGTTTTCGAGATACAAATAACAAAAATTTCAAAAAACTTGTGACAAAAATCAACCATTTTTTGAAAAATTCCAACAATTTGTATTTCGAAAATGAATGATTTTTTAATTAACATTTTATTGGAAAAAGTTGTTTATTATGACAAACCACCACATACTTAGTTTTTGTAATGTTCTCAGCAACTTCACTTAGCGCTCTTGGAGCTAAGTAATACGCATCGATATAGAAAATTGTTAATATCTCGAAAACGATCACCTTCAGCGTTATTGGGGAAGTGCACCTTTTCTACTTGGACAAGGTGTGGAAATTAGGTTTTCTCATGATAAGGACGAAAAGTTTACTGTTAAGAAGTAAGGATAATTTGAAATAAATAATAACAGTCTACGCAGATATTACATGAAAATCAATACAAAATCAATAAATTGCTAGATGTAGCCATTACTGTGTGGTATGGAATCAATATGAAAAAAAGAATTTGGACTTTCTATGTTTTTACCACTTTTATTTTTAACTAACGTTACTGCAGTTTTGTCTTTTAAAGACATTTTCGAACGTATATATTCAATGTAGTAGTTTGAAAATATCCTTAAACATTTAATGTATTCCAACTGCAGTAACGTTAGTTACAAATAAAAGTGGTAAAAAATGTAGAAAGTTTCAATTCTCATTTTCAAAAATAAAATTATGATTTTCCACATAAAAAAAAAACACCGGGTACAAGGGATATTACATGAAAATCAATACAAAATTAATGAATTGATGTATGTAGCCGTTACTATGTGCTAGGAAATCATTATGAAAAAAGAGAATATAAACTTTCTGTTTTAACCACTTTCATTTTTAACTAACGTTACAGCAGTTTCGTCCTATAAGGACATTGTCAAACTTATATATTTAATATATTAGTTTGGAAATGTATGAGGAAAATATCCTTATACATTTAATGTATCCCAACTGCAGTAACGTTAGTTATAAATAAAAGTGGTAAAAAACATAAAAAGTTTCAATTATTATTTTCAAATACAAAATTATGATGTTTCACACCAAAAAAACCCGGGTACCAAATTTCGAGCAAATAACAAATTTTTTACAAAATTTATTTAAAAAAAATGATAAAAAATTCAGTTACAACACGAAACGAAGAATTTCCGTACACAAGTTTATAAAGACTTTTTTTCTCAAAATTTTCTTAGGAATACTTCACTTGAATATGTTAACGTACTTATGTTACACCCTGTATATCCTTCAGCGATATTGGTAGACCCTCTGCCACCGTGTTTCTACTATTATCTGTAAATAATGTCGCTGAAGTTGGACGAATGCTTTGGGCTGTGTAATTTTTAGGATTGGGTAAACTTAAAACATTCTGCGATTCCTAATCCAAGACTCCCAACTGTGGATACCAACAGGCTGAGTTAGGTTAGGTTGGGTTAGATAATCCACGAATAGTCTGTTATGTTATGTCCGTAAAGATAAATATTGCCTATACAACAGCAGGTTTCCCCGACCAATTACAAGTTCTTTCAATAGGTGTTTTAGAATCTGATATTTTCATAAGCAACATGTCTCCCTAGTCGTTTATTAGATATTGATTGAGGCTGCAGAAGGCTCAAAATAGTGTAACACATCAAAGTGTTGTTTTTTTATAGAACACCCTGAAGTTTGTTACACTATTGAATACGTCAGGAAAAATAATATAATTTTATAAGAGGTTCTATGTACCTCTCGAACTATAACCGTTCCCGAGTTATTGATTTTATTTAATGAAAATGCTAGGCACAATTGAAAACTAAACAACATCGAAGTGTGTAGAAAGCATTCCTTCGAATTCGGACCACCAAACAAAGATAACTTTGTTAATTCAAATGGAACACCATGATCTGATATGGAAGAACAATAAAAAATTCAATTTTTTTTTCATTTCTCCATTAACGGAAAAACAAATTTTGAGGTTTCCTATACCCAACCTATTTGGTTTTTCAGATATTGGATTTTTCAAATATCAGTTCTTATTTCAATGCATTCTTTGATTGAAGATTGCTTTGAAACGACACTTATTCAACTTGTTGAAAGAATTCTTATTAACATTTATTGGTTTTATACACTGAATTTACCATTGAAAATAAAAACTTATTCCATTCAAGAGCGGATAGATATGGTTCTAGAGAATGGTGAGTATTTAGATAATTACCTATTGGCATTGTTGGTGTATGCCCAAAAATATTCAGACCAGAATCATCGAAACAAGTTGGTTTTCAAACTTACTTTCTCATTATGGAATCAATCATCAACGTAAGATCGAGAAAGATACAGAATAAGCAGACGGAGCATTTTTAAGGCACCAGGAATTATAGGAAATAGTGTTCCATCGACGAAACGTGTTTTGTCTATGGGTTCTGGACAAGTTTAGTGCGGATTAATATTTTTTGGATTCCATTTTAGTTTCTGATGAATATACTCGTCATAACAATGGCTTATTGAACAGACACAATTTCCATTATTATCGTGATGTGAATCCTCATTTCTTTCTCACTCTGGATAACCAGAATATATAGTCTGTTAACGTGTGGGAAGGAATTATAGGTATACAAGTTATAGGACCATACTTTTTAACCAAACTTAATGTCCAGAATGCTCAATGCATTGATATCGAAAACTTTTTTAAACAAATTATTTTGATAATTTCACTTCTTCTTCTTAAACTCTTGATGGGGGAGCGATATGACATGAAAGATGAAAAATCACAATCAAAAAAGAGAAAGTCTGAAAGTTATCGGAGGGAAAATTCTGATTCGGAAATTTACATTTCTCCAACCTCACAAAGTTTGAAATATTGAAATTTCTTCAACTGAAATGAAATCGAACACATATTGCATTCACCCTTCCACAATATTGCACAGGTCACAACGGTATCAGTCTATTTTTAGACCTTTGGCCTAATTTTATATTATTCGTGGCAGCGAACTTCCACGGTAAACAGAGAGTTATTATTTTATTAGTTTATATCCACAGTGGCAGTTGTGCTGTGATGGAATTCATAATACGACTGTAATCATACTGCTGGCTCTCCGGTGGAGTTATATTACCTTTGATTACAATTTGATTAAAACTCCTATATGATACTGAGTCAACATTTTCAAAAAACACCTATCAAAATAAGTAATGGATTCAAAATTAAATTCTTTCTTTTATGAACTTTTGTACACGATCCACATGTTTATTCTTCCATATCATCTTTATGCATATATAGTTTCGAGAATACGAAACTTGCCTCAGGAACTTCAATGAGATTTCAAATAGCAATATTCATATTTACAGTTAGAGATCGATCCATTTTTTTTCTGTAAATTGTATTAAATACCTGAATGGTGACTGAATATAAAAATTCGAGTGTTTTCTAATATCCTATACGATGCATAAAAACTGGATGGAGAAATTAGACATTCATGTTTTCTCAGTGCAAGTAATTCTCCTAAATAATCGTTTCTGACACTTTCCGAAGTTTTAATTCGTCATCTGTATCATCATGTTCTTAATTATATCTGATACACTAACTTCTTTGATATCATTCAAAAACATTGGCAAAACTTAATGGAACAACGTCCAAATTATTTTCAGAGATATAAGTTAATGTTTCTGATTGAACGAAAAAATTACACAATGATGAAGTGGATTCTCTGAAGGTGTGACAGGCTTTTCTTGAGTTTGTTGTTGTTTGATTGAGCCACTTAAATGCAACACTGAAATGATGACAACATTATTTAGTGATACCAAGCAACCTATAACTATAATAATAATATTCATTTGTGGTTCCTTATTACATATAAAAACAATAAATATTAAATCTATAAAAGTAATTAAAAGAGTACAAATGAGGCTAGACACAACATTTACCAAAACGGTACTGTTGATCTTAGTTCTAGCCTGGAAGAAAAAAAAAGAAGAGAAAAAATGAACGAGAGAGAAAAAAGGGAGAGAAATATGTTGAATGTTTATAGTGAAAATTTTTTAAAAGAATAAAATCTATGAAATCAATGACTTTCTGATTGAGCAGCGATGAGATATTTTTTGTAACACCACTTAAATAAGAAAACTGTACTAACTTTATATTTTGGTGGAATATTATCATACAAACTATATATGTCATAGTTGAATGATCGTTGATATACAGAGTTTCGATGGGGCGGAGGAAAAAGTAACCCTTTAAACCTCAAATTTTAAGTATGTACATCACTATGAAATCTTATATTATTATACATGAAGAAATCTTCCACATTTCAGGTAACATATTATTTTGCAAATATACATTTTTTCATTTTAGTGAATATGATGGTATTATAGGACGGCAAAGAAGTAGCATATCTATAATAATATCATCTGATCCTATGGCTTTTGTTTTTATTTCTAAAATATTATTTTAAACAATATTTTCTGTTACCGGTTCAAAACAAAATTTTTTAATAGACATATTATTTTTCAAATTACTGTTATAATGATCTGATACGTCATCACTAGGTACAAAATGTCAGTCAGAATTACTCAAAAAACATTTATTGATTTCAATAGGATCATCAAGTCCTGGCAAGTTATTTTTTCACGGGAATATATATTAAGGTCTATAAATTTACCCCATAATGATTTACTATTATTGTTATCACTTGTATCCTGATTAGGATATGCTTTTTTCTCATTTCTTATCATGATATTGATTTGGTTTCTTAGTCATTTATTATAGTTCCAATGAGTAACGTTCTTAGTTTTTTTGGATATTGTAAGAGCTTCATCCTTTAGACCTATTATCAAATTCACATTATCAGAGAGCCATGGTTGTTGAACCTTCCTTACTTTTACTTTTTCCAGTGGCGCAACAGTATCAAATATGAATAGCATCAAATCAGTAAAATATTTAACCTTGAAAACGAAATGTCGTCAAAGGGCGATAGTAACAGCAGCTGCAAGCAAATGATCTCTGTCGATTAAATTGTAATTTCTATATGTTCCTCATTTCTATAATTTTCATGTCAAATTGCACCGAACACTAAGTTATGATCAGAAATGTGAGATTTGTCCTGTGTGCTATAGTGATTAACTACTGCTTCATTGGATACTATATTAACGTCAAGTAAAGCTGAAGTAACATCAGTGATTCTTGTTGGCATATTAATTAATTGTTTTAAATTGAATCTATTATGCAGTCCATAAACTTTTCTATATTATTTTTAGCAAGAAACAAGAGATCAATATTAATGTCGCTTCCGCATATCATCATTACATCAGTCTGGAACGATTTCTGATGAAATTCACTATAAAATATTGAAAAATTCGCCAAATTTTGATGTAGAACCAGGTCTATATAATACTCCAACTGCCATATTTTTCTTAATATATATTATTCTCACCCATAACTGTTCTAAACAGTCATTAATAAGTTTTTAAATTATATTAATTTTAAAATTAGACCGTAGATATAAACCTACCCCCCACGCCTCTCAACCCTCTATCACATCTCGTAAACTTGTAACCATTGATTTGAATATGTTCATATGATATCAGAAAGCCATGTTTTACCAACTCCAAAAATATCATAGTTTCCTGGGACAATGAGATCTTTTACATCTGAAAAATTGATAGTAAGAGATCTTACATTTAAATAACAAAATATATGTATTTCATAGCTGAGAGTAGAAGGAAGAGAAAAGAAATCAATGATAAAAATTACTAAACAAAAATGTTTTTTAAGTATGATAATTGTAATTGAATTATTTTTTTTAATGAAATGTCTCAGTCTGCTTGAAGGTTCGTCTCCCGTCTTTTGAATCTTTTCCAAATCTTCCATTGTTTTCAACGCAATTTTTTTGTCATTGTGTTTGACATATAATATCCCATTTTTTGACCAGACTGCCTCTCTGCCATATTGTACTTTAGCCTTAATCATCAATTCCAGGCGTTGCTTGGTAAATTCTCCACTAATGAGACTCCACTACCCCTTAATTTGCATTTATTGAAAAAAATAATATTTCGGTTTGGCAAACAGCTGAATTTTAACCTAATCGGTCGAGGTTTTACAGCTCCATCCATATAAACCCCCACTCAGTAGCAATTTTCGAATCCAGTAATATCTGCATGTAGCTTATCTTTGAAAAATTTTTTTAGTATCTCACTCAAATTTTTGTTTTTGACGTCCTCGATGCCGAATAATCTCAGCTCATATATTTTAGAATGTTGTTCCAACTCAAATATTTTGTAATTTAATGCCAAGTCGCTGTGTATGGCACTTCTCTGGGATAGATCAACATCTTCAAGTTTCTCTTTGAGTTCTAAATTGTTATTCTCAACGCAATTTAATCTGTTGATAATTATTACCACATCATTAGCAAGTTTCATTATTATATTATTGTGTTGTGTTTGTACTTCAACTGTTGTTTTCTTAACTCGACAAGTTTTTCTGATTAGTTTTCCGAGGACCATTTTTTCGACACCAGTTTAAATATTTCATCAGCAAGGCTGTCCATAAAAACTTTGTCATTTAAACATTCTTTTGCCACTTCTTTTGCAATGCCTTTTACTTTATCTACTTCTTGTCCCGTATTCATTGCTGATAAAAGTAATTAATTACTTCGTTATTCGTATCACTATATAATTGGTAATACACATACACAACGATGAACTACTAATAAAAAAATGTTAAAATTTTCACGGAGAAATTAGCACGAGAACAGTTTAAATTCTAACACTTTACGGTAGCGATTCATTCAACGTCTACGTGTAAACTTCTGAAGAAGTTTGCCATTCACGCCTGCCAAACGACAGGAAGAAATTCCTACTTCTGAACCTGGAAAATAGTGACACTAAAACCTCGGCCGCGAAAGCTTTAAGTATATTATTATCAATATTTTTTGGATGACGATAACAATCTTAAGATCTTTATCATTGAATAAATCTACTTGGTTTTCTATTTCAGTTGGCAAACTCATGTTTCATTTAGGGATGGTTTTATCTTTTTCAGTGGAGTAAGTCTCTTGTCAGCTATACCAATATCAGAGCTCAATAGTAGGCTATTTAATGTCATCGCAATTAGAAGCTTTCAATCTGAACTTTAGAGAGTAATCTGAATGGTAGAAATTAAAGTAATTACTGCAGTACTCAACAGCATTTTGCGACTCCATGTCTGTAGGTAATAGAATTTTTCAATAATAGGGGATTCAAGTAATAACTCTTTGTGGCGAGTGGGTGTCTTTCAAAGCTAGGGAAATATGTCAATATACTAATATTATTAAAAACGTCAACAAAATTAACAAGTACTCCGCAAATCAGTCACATCATTGAATAATATTCTGACAATACAATGAATTCTGATAATTTGAATTCTCTCTCACTATAGAGGAAGAAGTTTTGACAATTGTGCACAAAATGAAATTATTGACTTACGGCTGTGATAATTTGAATATACAACTGATTTTTCTCTGTTGCTCTCATATTGTACCCCATTCAATACATATATTCAATAAATGCATTACACATAATTATTTTCCACAGGCTTTGTATCACTACTACCAAAAACTTCCCGACCCACAGAAATGTTACACTTGACGAGTATAAGTATATTACCTGTTGTTTCCAAGGTATTAGAAAAAATAATTGAAAAACAGATGAAGAATCATAAAGAAATGAAAAAATGTCACCAGCAAATCAGTCTGGTATCAGATCTGGTTTCAGCTGTTCCACAGCACTGTTAACTATAACAGATGATATTTTGTATGCCTTGGAAAAAAATGAGATGAGTGTGTTGGTATCAATTGACTATTCTAAGGCATTTCACACATTGAATCATTAAATAATAACTGCAATTTTTCATTTCATTGGTTTGATTACTTCTGCTTGTTCATTTTTCAAATTATATTTATTAAACCGAACTCAGTGTCTTGAAATAGAAAGTGAAATATCGAATAGCATAGCGGTTCACCAAGGGATTCCACAAGGTAGTGTATTCGGATCACTTTTAAATGAAATAATTTGTTTATTCATTCATCTAAAGGGAAGCTGAAGATAACATAGACAATGCCGAACCGTCGTTGAAAAAAATACATAGACACATCTATGTATTGTTTTTTAGAAGTGATGGCAAACTTCGGTTTAGCTACTTTCAGGGATATTGAACAGATATACTTGAATATAATTGGCGTTCGATACAATTCTGAATAATGATTTTCTATAATTGTGGAGAACAGGTATGGACAATCAACGTGATAGTTCAAAATCATATGTAGAAATCTTATGTATGCATAAACTCTACAATTACTTAGTTTTACTATTTCTGTTAAAGTGCGAATTTCTCAGTGCATTATCGGTTTGAGGCATATTCAATTCATAAGTAAGATATCTTGTGGTCCCGCACACGAAACCCAGCATTTCTGTCGCCCTATTCACAACCTGCTCATAGTGGATATGGAAATCAACCTTGTTGTCAAAAAGAACACCAAGGTCGGAGCACCATTTGAAAATTGAGGTGAGGTCCGTTTGAACATTCTCACATTGATACTTGCTGAATATTTTAAGATCATCTATAAACAGTAGAAATTTTGAATGTTTGATTATGGTGATATGTTGAACAAGAATGGGCCTTTGTGGCGTAAATCTTCGCAGATATGAAACTCTTGACTTTTACATATTGATTTCTATCTCGAAGATAGCTTCCAAACCAGACAAATAAATCTCTGCAGAACCCTACCGCTTCAAATTTCCTGAGCAATACTATATAATTAACTGTGTCGAATGCCTTGGAAAAGTCTGGGTGAATTATATCCACTTTGTAGTTTTGTTCCAAGGCGTTCAGCACAAATTGGGTGGAAATTAGCAAGTTTGCAGTTGTTGATTTACCCAGGCAAAGACCGTGCTGTTCTTGTATGATAACTTGGTTCAATGGATTTTTATTTGATCACAAATCAAATTCTCTGATAATTATGGGGTTGCACTCAGAATTGTGACCGGTCAATAATTTTATATATTTGCTTTATTTCCTAACTTGAATATTGAGGTGATAAAACTAGATTTTCAAGAAAGTGGAAATTGTTCTGAACTCAGTGGTGCAGTAAATAGTAGAAATTAAGGTTTTGCCAAGTTGAACCTACATTTCTTCAATAATAAAGGAGGTATTGCATTAATTCCCGGACAATTGTTGGAGTCTAATTGGTATAATTTATTCAATATGGATTCCAAGCTGAAGTAACAGGATTTCATATTGATAGTTTTTCCGTAATTGCATTCTAATAATTGAGCATTTGCAGCGACTTGTTTACAGATTGATTGGAACTGTGGTGCAAAGCCATTAGCAAATTCATTTACTGTTATACATGATTGTTCTCCTAAGTACATTATTAGGTAAGGCATAATTTTGATCAACAAAATTCCAGAAATGCTTAATGTTCCCACCTATGTTATTTTCCATCCTTTTATATATTTATCACAACATTCTTCACTCATTATATTGTTCAGTCATTTTAGGTCGATTTAGGCCTGTATTTCGGGAAGTGAATGCATATAAACTTTGTATTTTGACATCATAAAAGTATTCTCAAAATTCACATATGATTCCAATGGTTTTTATGCTATTTGTATTCATTATCAATATTGTAGGGAATTAAATTTTCTACAACTTTTGTTTCAAACATTTTTTCATACGTTGAATCGATTTTGAGATAGAGGGCAGCGCGAGCGCAGATTAAATATTATTTGAAATCAACGGGTTGTCCCGATCGAAGTCAGCGCATTTAAGGTTTATAAATTATTACTTAATGAATAATTATGAATAATTTTCATTTTTCATTTGACAAATACATTATATTTGAATATTTTCTTCATCAATGAACCGATCTATGAATTCAATAACGCAATTTATTCCTGTATTTAAAAAAGTCATTAAGCGATATACTTTAATTACATTTTAATTGTATTCTCTTATACGGTAATTGCATTTTGAGTAGAAAATAATTTAGTAAATCTTGTTTCGACAAATATCCAAGTTCTAAAAAAACATTTTGTTCCTTCACGCTTCAAGCGACTATGATACAACTTCTGCGCTCTTTAAAAGAGGAGAAAAACGTTAGAGAAACTATCTAATTTGGATGAACTTGCTGTGCAGCATTAGAAGAAGAAAACTGCCCGGTTCAAAGATTATTTGATAGTAGATTGTAAACTATATTAGCTGTTTATAATGCTCCAAAGTCTGTAGATACTATCGATCATCTTCGTTATGCACAATATGTCAAGCTAACAAAGCTCAACAAACCTGTGCAGTTATCAAATATCCCATCAACAAGTGGAGCAGCTCACCAACATTTTAATCGAGTTTATTACCAAGTACAAACTTGGTTTGGATTTGGAACCCCAGGAATAGGGTTGGATAATACGTAACGGATTGCTAAAACCTATCATGACTATTTTACCACCTGCTCCAGATGAGTTACCCAATATGATATTCTGTAACTGCAAAAGTGGTTGTGGTTCAAGATGTGGATGCAGGAAAGCGGGATTGTAATGCTCTTTAGCGTGTGGCCAGTGTAATGGGCAAGCTTGTCTCAATGCTGCACCATATGAGACCGATGTTAACGAAGACAGGTCCTTTGATCCAGAAATCATGGAAGAATTGAACACGAATCTGGGTGAAGATGATAACGCCCTTGAATTTTTACAGATGCGAGAAGAGGACGACTATGAAGTAAAAGAAAATTGAAATTGAAACTCATTATTCTTTCAATTATTTCATCTGCTTTTTCAATTTTGACATTCACAAATGTATCAAAAGAGACTTTATAATAAAAATATTATTCAGAATTTTATTTCCTTTCCATTCATTTTCATTTATTAAAGAATAATTACTATAGATAAGATTTGAATTATAATGTAATATTAAATTGATACTTAATTGAAAATAAATAATTATTGAAATATTTTTTAAATATAATTTATTTGTTAATAAAAAATAGAAATTATTCGAAATCATTTGTTAAGTAATGATTTATAAACCTCAAATGAGCTGAATCAACAACCAGTTGATTTCATATAATATTTAATCTGCCTTCGGGCTGCCCTCTTCGGGCTGCCCTCTATCTCAAAAACGATTCAACGTATGAAAAAATGTTTGAAACAAAAGTTGTAGAAAATTCAATTCTCTTCAATATTGATAATGAATACAATTAGCATAAAACCCATTGGAAACGAGATATTGACAAAAAACGTGCAAAAAGTCGGTTTTTTTGACTTTTGACCCCCAATTTTTGAAGTTGCGGCCGTCGAATCATATGTGAATTTTGAGAATACTTTTTAATTTTCTAATACAAAGTTTATACAAATTCACAACTGGGAATGTCCAGTTTCCTAGGCAAACCCCCTAAAATTACTGGACTAATCACTGCTTTCTTAGTTCAGAGAAAATAAAATAATCATCCCATCTGTTACTAATTTTGTAATTTCTATTCTATTCAAATATCTAATATTTCATATAAATAGTACACGAACAAGGAAATTTTGGTTTGCTAGAGCGAATATAAGAAGTGAAGTTGCTTATGTCTATATATAAAATATTGTAGAAATTTTCTGTGGCGAGATTCATGTCTGTTATTCTGTCTAGCTGATAGTCGCAATCTACTGAAGATAGGTAAAAGTTAAGTCAAATGTAATCTCCTCTCTTGAAATCGTTTCCATTGTATACCTCCAATTTCCATAATCATCTCATATTTCAATTAACACATGTTTGCTGATGACATGCAAATTTATTATGTATTTAAATTCGAAAATATGAGAGAAGCTAATAAATCATTCGTGATTAAGAAATGCGCATGTTACGGAAACGCGTCGTAGAAGTTAGTATATCAGCAGATAATGTATTTTTAAGTTTGGGAGTAAAGAAAATGTTGAGCGATACTGTGATATTGTTCCATTTCGAAGGTTCATGTATAGATTGTAGTGATACATGTTGAATGATGTATCACATTAGGAGAAGAGTAAGAATTTCACATAAGCTGAAGGGTGTGGGGTAGCTGAATATGTGTAACAGACGTAAATTACACGTTTTCACTTCTAATGGATAGATGTGCATAACGTCAATCTTCGGAGCAAAAATATGATCCATATTCCTGCACACAATGAAGAAATTCATAATAGGATGTTCTCGAATTTTCATCATCAATTCACACTATCAAAAAAGCCAAAACATGTGTTTGAAAAGAACAAAAACATAATTTTTCCGAATATTCCTTAATTATATTTGAGGTTTTTGGGTATATTTATATCCTGGCGTAACTATAGCTAGAATGTTCATTTATTATTGTTGTGGTGTATGCGGAAGAATTGGTTTAAAGATGTATCATAATCCATTCATTTACATCGTTATGTGATCTACTGAAGAATATGTTATGTTATCGTAAATAATAAATCATTAATTTTTTTTCACTGAAGTTTTCACTGGTCAAGCACTAT
>WOGN01001738.1:0-18324 GCA_015342105.1 Leptinotarsa texana
ATAATGCTGGTGCGCCCTCTCGAATGTATCGGGGCTTCGGGGGATAG
The DNA here is from genome assembly GCA_015342105.1 of Leptinotarsa texana. Lineage (NCBI taxonomy): Eukaryota > Metazoa > Arthropoda > Insecta > Coleoptera > Chrysomelidae > Leptinotarsa > Leptinotarsa texana. Next base: position 48 of record WOGN01001738.1, read on the forward strand.
GGCCTGACCAGCGCACACTACGGTGAAAAAAAAAAGATGTTATTAGTAGAATCAAACTAAAATAATGAAAGCGCCAGAGAAAATGATCTATCAAAAGACAGAGTTACCCCCGGTTCGCACCCAAAAAGGGGGGAGTATATTCTTCCACCCAACCAACTGAACTAAATTATATAGGGTGTTACAACTTAACCTAGTACAAGCAAACTAATAAAGTTACATGTTATTGAAGACTACGGCATACTTTAATTCTTCCTCAAGTTTCGACATAACAAATTACGTTCTGGGATCATAAAGATTGGGTGGCTTCTTTGTATAATCTTATGGAACAAAGTGCAGGTATGAATAATTTGCCCATCGTAAATAAAGAGCCAACCAATTTTCCTTTGCGGCCCGAATACGTGATCACGTCTTTTCAAACTTTGAATCAAACGCACACATGAATTCTGAATCATTTTTAACCGATGACAGCCTGCAGGACTATATATTATATTGGAGTAGTTGAGGTGGGAAAGCACTTATGTCTCATACAAGATTATTTTGCCTTTTTCCTCTAGTATTTTTCTATTTGAATGAATTAGTGTTGGTGAAAGCACGTCATATGATGAGACTGATGTGGCTATTGAAATTGAGAGAAGAGTCTAATATAACACTAGGATTTTTCAAGTTTCAAGACCAAGGGTTTTCTCCGACATAGATGTCCACGGAGTTGTGGCATCGATTGCATACTTTTTTTTCTACCCTCGCAATGGATTTAGAAGGAGACATGATTTGAAAGATACGGCATCGATAGATTCGATATCTGAATTTAGTTGAAAGTTTGCTGTAGGCAGATCTTTTTCTAAAAATGAAATATAAATCTGTATATCATCAGCGTATTGGTGATAGCAACTGAACTTGATACAATTTAGGAATTGTGTGTATAGATAATGAATAGCACATGTCCCAAAATAGAGCTTGGTGGGACTCCATTTTCCGTGTGCAGAAGGCAATTTCCTTTCATCAAAACGGCCTGCATGCGAATCCTCTGAATCCTCTGTGAAGCAATATACTGTTGGATATCAAGTAGTAAAGTGTCTTTGATGCGGCCAAAGGCTTTAATATAATCTAGCATAAATGAAGACGTTAACTGTTTTTTGCCAATCGCTCTAAATCTGTCATCGGTAATATGCAGAAGAGCAGTGACATAGCTGTGTTGAGGTCTAATCCCGACTGACAATTGGGAATAATATTGTTAGAATTTCGGAAAATATTATTTTCTCGGACACTTTAGATGATGTGCAGACTATGCATATTGGACGAGCAAACGCGGCACACACTCAGGTTGCGTACTTTCAGTAGAGGATCATTCAGTATCGTTTTGTGAATTTTATTCGTCGTTTCTGGAGTCGTCATCTCACTTCGATGTTCGTCTTGCTCTGCTACCCAATATTCAACTGTTATAAAAGAAGGAGTAGACTTACCCAGAGTAGAATCCAGTTTAGCTTTTATATTGGATGGGCTGAGGCCTTTCAAATAAAGTATTGTACCACATAACGATGACCAATTTTCTCTATTTTCACAAATTCACCGAAAAAGTTCGCCATTGATGGCTACCAAACAAATACTAAACAACGCAGCGTCTTCAAACTTGAAACATATGCTAGATTGTGTACTTTGTAATACAGCGATATTTTTCAAACTACTACCGCCATCTCTAGATCAGGCCGGGCACTTCTGGCACCACCTTGGTAATTGGTATAATCACAGGACAACAGTTCGAAAGCAATTTGAACGAAAAGTAAATTTTTTTCCACAGAGTATTACAGACATCTAATCAAATCGAAATTATGACAGATACATTTTTTTATTAATGTAGAATAGATTTCTAAGAACTTTTTTTGTTAAGATTTTGCATGATGTTGACCTAGCGAATCCATGATATCATTGTAGAAAAATATAAAAATTTACGAAAAGTATTACAAAAGAAGCATAACTATGGTATGCAATATTGCCACTGTTCACAAAAAAAAATTCAGTAAAGATTTGTAGTTGTGTATACATAAAACTAAACATACGATCGACCTAAGGAATGACATAGATTTAAGATCTGACAGCCTTACAGATAGTTTCGGCTTCTGACTTGACAACCCGACTTGTAAATGCATTCTCTTAATCTCATCGGAATTCGTTATACTTGTACGTGTCACATTCTCAAAATATACATGAATCAAATGCACTAATCTATATAATCCATAGCTGAGTCTAGTAATGTTATAAGAAAAAACGTTGACAGACGATGTAAGCTAATTTTGCAATTTCTACAATCCATTACACTTCCTTGACACACAAAAATTAAATCAGTCCGATGACCGAGAGGTACATTGTCAAGAAAATAAATATTTCGAACAAAAATCTGACACATGGCACCTGGCAATGACCTATTGAAATGCAACTAAGGTACTTACCTGGATAATATCACTGATAATAACAGATCAGGGTTTACAGTTCAGTTTTTGTTTTTTGAGGTTTCTTTGTTTTCGTTGAAGTTCCATACCCCCTTCAATTTATTGGGAATTATTTGTATTCTGTCATAGAATATAATTTTCGAAGTAAATTTCCACACATTCACAACAATTACACATACCCTTTCTGATTTATTCATGTTATTGCTTTAACCTTTTTTGTTAAATGAAGAAAAATTATACAGCAGCATTTTCTTCAGGTACCGTCTAACTCGACAGTGTCTATCGAGCAGTCCTATAATTATTCCGCCGTTCCCGAAAGTACTGCGGCAGTTCTTCAAGCCTTTTTTTACTTTACACTGATTATCCCGTGTGTGTTTTCAGGTTTATTCTTTTACTTTGTATGTTCTTCCGGGAGAAGGAAATATTAAGAGCAGATGAATCAAAAACACCTTCCAATACCGGTGCAGGTGTTTTCAGTCGCAGACCCAGGACAGAGATATGAACCTGTCTAGGAACCTACGAGACTGTATTTCAAGCGGAAATTTACGCTATTCAATTATGTGCAGAGAGATTGGAAGAATCCATCCTTATACACAAGTCAATAAAAAATCCTCGGCGACGTTGAAAGCTCTTGGCTCCTAGCGAGCAACATCTAAATTGGTAGCAAACTGTCAAAAACGACTCTCCTCGATAGGTCTGGATTCCTGGCCTTACTGGCCTGAAAGGCAATGAGGCTGCTGACTTCCTTGCAAAGGAGGGTGCTGCAAGCAGCTTCATTGGACCAGAACCTGTCATTGGCATCGCTTTAGGCTTTGCCAAACAAAAATTGAACACCTGGATGGCAAGAAGATTATCAAAATAGACGATTTTTTTTCATAATTGACATTGCTGTGAAAATTGTCGAGTTTAAAACTGAAGTGTAGACATACAGGAACAAATAATGGTAGTTATCTGTCTATCTATCTATATATACTAATATAAATGAGAAAATTTGTCAGCATGGATTTAAGTATGGATACATAGTCCATGTATGGATGGATTTAGACGGAACTTTACATAAATTATACATCAGAATAACATAGGCTAAAATTTACAAAGGTTTTGTGTCATTTTGGTCATAATATAACAGTAAGTATTAAATAAGTCGAAAAAATTCTTGCTCACTGAGAGGTATTGTAGAGTGCGCTATCTATACCGTTGAAGTTACATGAAGATAATGTACCCTGAGACTGTTTATCTCAAATAGTTCTAAAAAAAGTCAGAGTTAGCATATATCTAGAAAATCTGTCAGATTCTTATGAAAATTGATACAATTGTCGTTTCGAGTATTTAATATAGACGCAATGCAGTAAGCCATTACGCGTCGCGTCTACTGTGAGACGACGGGGGACGATGCGGGGGGGTAGAGGAGCGGTCTAGGAAATGAAGCGTCATCGCCGAGAACGCGGGCAGGCGCGTGTGGACAGACTTCGTTGACGGCTGTGTTAGTTTCGCGAAGCTATTCATTACATGGTGCAGACGTTATAATTTTTTTATTACGGTATTTTTAATGTAAAAATATATATTACTAGCTCTTGCCCGCTCTGATTTAACGTGCAGCCAAAGCTACTGAACCTAGAATCTTGAAATATGCAGGTAGGTTCTTTGTATAGCGTAAATAAGCATCAAGAAAGGAAATCAGGAATTTCCACCCCAAGGGGAAACATTGGAGTTCAAAGATTGTATTGGATTTCGTCAGTTTTGAAGTTGGAAACCTGAAGTTTTGGGTCAATAAAAAAATATTGTAACTATTGGTTTAAAACGGTCTGTCACTAAACTTAATGTGACAAACCAAATTCTACGCGAGTGAAGAATAGAGTGTGTTATTTGAATCTGAATATATTCAAAAACGAATACTATTACATTTATATCATCTAAATCGTTTCATCTGGTCTCACCAGGAATAGCAATAATAAGCAATGTTCCTCACCTAGCCCAGCATCACCTTTTTGTAACGGATATATCAACCGGCTGGGTCTCACTAACGAGGACAATTTCCTAACCAAAAGCCTATACATTCAACTCCAAACAACCACGTAACACTTTTAATATAAGAACAGCCTCACCACCTCCATGGCCCCTAGCTCTGGGGCCCTTTTAGTGCGTACGACTAGTGTAGATAATTCCCTTTTATGTTACCCAGCCGAGCCTGTGTGACTCTGGGAATGATTTTCTTTGTACTCGTCACATCTGGCCGACGTAATGAGACTAGTTATGCTTTTGAGGGACGTGAAATATTTGAAAGAAAAACACAATGGGCGGCAGCGTAACAGTCACGGGTTGGCAGAGTTTCGATATCGCTTTATTTTTAGGAATTTTATTGCTTGGAGGGCGGAGAAGATCGTGGAATTAAATATCTGATAAATGACTCACGGGGAAGATCCTGTTTCTTTGGGGTAGGAAGCGATGATGTGAGAGGTCCGTGATGTATTGCTGTCGACGGGGTGTTTGAGACGAAGCATTCCTGAAATACCTTTCTGCAACGGGCGGGATGTTGTGACTGATGATTTTTTTTCCATGCGGTAGGGTGTCGCCCGCATAAAGGAGCGAGAAAAAATTACTTCGACTTGTCTCAAACTTGATTTGTTTCATTGGAAAAATGCAGGTAGTGACGTTTACCTACATATCTCAGCAATACGAAAAAAAAAATCGTCAAATTGTCATCTTGGGAATTTGATATTTTCAATAAATTTTTTTACTTTCATAATTGGGGCTACTTGGGTTCAAAGTTATTCAGATTCAATTTGCAATGTTATTTGTGAGGAAAACAAGAACCCGATTAATGTGTTTCAAGACTGAAAATCCTTTGAATTTCAAGAATAAATGATGAGAGATTATGATTTTGAATATGAGAAGTTGCTAGTGTCTGTGTAGGACATTATCTATACTAGATGAAATTCAGTAGATCAACTTCTCTGATTTAAATTCAGGTATAGGTGTTCTCAAGTGAAACTGGAGAGTTTAGTTTCCTTTTCAACCCCTAAAAGGTTGATTTTTGGCGACAACATATCGATACCGAAGGTTGTTAACTGCTTAGCTCCGAATTTTTATTGTCTACATATAGGAAAAATAACCTTCCGAATTGTAAAAGCGATAGCTAAAAGTGAAATTTATTTTGTACCCGCATTTATTCAAAATTTACAATTACAAATGTGGGCGCTTGCATGAAAATTATGCCAAAATTCTCAAAAGAAACAAATATCTACGAGCATTACGTCAAAAATATCAATTGACACGTCTTTGGGTATACACCCGTAGAAAGGGCAAACTCTTTTGATATCTGTCGAGGAAGTTCAGAAATGAGGACAATCGCAGAACGAAACGTTAAGATAAGTATCTGTATGATTTCTTAGCTTTTTTTTAAAAGGAAAAATTATCAAATACGACAAGTTACTGACAAATAGAACATTTTTCTTTGAGTTAATATAGTAACTTAAGGAAATGAAGTAAAAAGTTTGCCCTTTCTACATGTGTTTAAAGTTTACCATAACAATTTTCAGATTATGGGAGGTGAAGATACTGAATTTCCTTGACAAAAAATGACTATCGTTCACTGCTTTTGTCTATACTGAAAAATCTTACATTTTAGAGCTACTCTTCCTTTGGTATCAGTATCATATTGGTATCCTTTTATATCTGAGAAACTTTATACCAAGGTTCGTGGTTCTAATGTTGAGAGGGTCTACTCCTCGTTTTGCCCTCTTTTGAGATGGAAAATTGAAAATCCAAGATTAAAGCGTCGTTGTATCCCTCGATTCATCCCATTAAGGGTAAAATTTTAAAAATCTAGATGTAGATGACCTTCAATATCTAACTTAGATGCTCGCTAAGATACAAAATACCAAGTTTTATAATCCTAATTAGAAATGCATATGTGTCAAATTTCAGTTTTCCAGGACTGGACGTTGATAAAAGGGTATTTTTATAATTATTGATAATAGCTCCTCTACATTAGTGCACCAAAATAAAATTGCCTTCTGGTTTTTCGATTGATTTTGTCAAATTTCTACAGGAACAAATTAGAATAAATGCTTGTGATTTTTGACGTTCGAATTGTAAACCATTTTTTATTCCTGTTCCTGAATATACCCGATCAACACATCGATCAGCTCTTGAAACTGTTAACCAATGTTTGTTAATAAATATTAATCTCTCTTAGCATTCCTCTTTACCAATGATCCTGCTGGAAATGTGTTGAATACATGTAACCACATCCTTAGTTTATTTAAGGTGATGATAGGAAAATTCAGTTGAAATTTTAATTGAATATTGTAATTTGTGTGCGTTACTTTATATTTAATTAGGATTTTTCCCACCTTCTACGAATTTTGTGACTAGTATAGTAACTTAATGCTTATTGACAAGCTATGGTTTATTATAAAAGCCATATACAATATTTACAATTCGTAAGATATCACTGTGAAGTAATCAAAACTCGAATCAAGAGCACTGAATTCATCGCATATCTAGATAATTATCAGCAGTTCGGGAATTTTTATAACCCCAAGGGGAGTTTTTAAAGACGAACAAAAAATCTGAACAAATTCAGCGTGCCCGTTTACGACTATTTTTCTCTCAATATTGAAGCAGTCTTGAACTCTGGAAGGGTATTGGTGTCAATAAGTTCAGCGGACCCACCCATCTATCACATTACACTTTATTTATGATATAATAAAATACTCCTGATTAGTATCTGTTGTTTCGATAGTTTATTTTATTGTTTGGGCTCACTATTTTATACACGTAATAAAATCGGCTAAAAAATTTTGTGGAATGATGGTTGAAATCTTAAAAAACGCAGTCGGTGGTCAGATGTAATGTTTGAATTGATTAATGATGATTTGAAACATTTCCCACTAAAATAACTGTTTACTCGGATAATTATAATTCCTTTGATCACCCGTTGATTCGAGAAAGTAACTTTCAAGGGAGCGTCTGAGAGTTTTTAGTAGGTCTTCACTACAGTTGACGTCAATTGATCAAAATTTTGAAGGAATGTACGTGAACAAATACAGTTAAAAATGATATACCAAAATAATTCGAAGTATGGCACAAATAATTAATGAAGCAGGATTCCAAAGTTGACTAAAAATACAACTTTTTTAGAGTGATACTTTTGAACATTGTTGATGTTGATGAATTCTGTGAATGCTCAGAAGAAAACAATTTCTTTAGAAATGTAGGATTTCACAGATGACATCAATGTTTTAATTGGTTTTCGGGTGTTGCCATGGTCTTCTTTGGTTATAGACTCCATGGAGATTATGATTGAAGAAGACCACGGCAAAACCCGAAAACCAATCAAAATAATTTATTTTCTTCTATAAGAATTGGTGGTCCCAATCAGCGATGGGTTTGAAATGGGTTTTTCATTACCTAGTTATGGTTTTCATAGGGACCCTCAAAATGGTCAATCTTATACAATCAAATTTTAACTTGTGATAAATATTGTTTTGTCATTCGTAAAAATTCATACAGCATAGGAATGGCGTCATTGTTTTGGTTGGTTTCTGGGTTTGGTTACAATCTCCAAAAGTTTCAACTGCAACTGAGGCAGTCATCTTCAGTGGCGTGATCGAAGTACTCTTTTTGCGGTTTCAGTTGATCCTCTTTCTGCTTCGATAAGTTTGTTGTGGGTTAAAATGGATGGAGACGCGAACAACACGTGCAACCTTGATAGCCTGGAGCAGCGAAGAAAGGTTCGAGATTTGTCTCTCTTCTATAGATACTTTCACAGGAAGTGTTCAAGTGACCTGGCACATTTGATTCTACCAAAATCCGTACATCTTAGAAATATGCGAGGGACTGTGGCTGCTCATCGTTTTGATGTTCAACTCATTACATCTCGAACATCTTAAGAACTTTATTATCTGGACAACTGCGTTTATGTTTAAAAAAAAATCTGTTTAAAATCTGTTTCTCCCTTAATCAGCTGCCGCCCCCATACGAACGATAACTCTCAGAAGTTGAGAAACTTGTGCGAGCTAAGGACTAACGAGGTCTTTCCTTTTAACGTGTGATTCCTAACACGGAATAAACTTGGAATAAACTTCCAGAGAACGTTGTTTAAAGTGGATTTAGTCTCCAGCGATTCAAATCCAATACGAATCGCTCCTTTCGCACAGGCACCGCTCCGAGAGCGCCTCAAGTATTTTTCTGTAGTGCTTGTGTTTTGTCCTTAAAAAAATACGTTAAGAAGAGAACTTCGACCATGCCACTGAAGACGGCTGCCGCAGTTGCAGTTGAGTCATGAAAAAAGTATGGTATTCTATTTGCGAGAAATGGGCATTACTCCCTGGAGTACGGGCCACATTTTTCGGTCGTTAAATATTATGCTTCAATATCTCATAATATCATTTCTATATCATGTACAATTAGTTTTTTCCAACTTCTATTCATCAAATGCTACTTTTGGGTCCCAAATTCAATTTGCATCGTGAATATCGTTTCGAAAACAACTTTTGGCATACGTTGTAAAATGATGTCACAGCTGTACCTCATTATCTAATGGTGGTAGGTTTTATTCCACATGATTTATTGCTTTTGTCACATATATAAAGTCTAGAAGGGAATTATTCTCAGTATAAACTATTATAAAGGTACCCTCGCTGGCCCCAAAAGACATTCCCGTCCCATACAAATTCGGTAGCTTTTCTAGCCGATCACAGAAAGGAAAGGTGTTACATGTTTCAGATTTGAACGTTGTTCATTGTGAAACCATCGAGTATGAAATTGTTATACATAGTCATGGATAAAATCACGCAAAATCGCGACAACCGAGTTACATATCTATTTCGCCAAGAAAGTAATTTATTGAAAATTTTACACGACTATAAATCGCCGAGAAACGTGCTTTGAGTGTCACATGTTTCTTGTTATGTCTAAAGTAAATTAATGAGCATGGGTTGGACAAACCAATTTTCTGACGGGAAGGTGGATGTTTCGAGGTGATGGACTCTTTTTTGATTTTTTTGTTTTATTTGGGCTGTCGAAAACAGCTCGTACTCGAAGATGTGAAGAACTCCACGAAATTAGAGAAATCGTGAGTAGGCGTATGAGAGGTTGATTTATTGCTTTTCAACAACTAATTGTTTGATTTATTGTTTTAAATAGTTATTGTAGTGTAAATACATATTATTATATTTGTTGACAGTTTATTCGATTCAATTTTCCAACGTTTCTACGTATCATCAACTTTATGGTGATGCCCGTTGAAATACTATTTTCAGTTTATATTTGTAAATAGCGCAACCAAACAAGTTACTTCTTCCGTACTTCAGAACCACAAAAACAATGATCTATCTAGGTAGATGAACTTCAAAGTTGTAATCTTCACATTGATGATTTATAGAATGATTAAATATATTTCTCTAGAAGTTTCATATACCGTGCTCTGAAATTTTATCTAATTAGTTATCCCTTCTGTGAGAAAATTGCAGTATTAGCTTTTTCTTATATACCGAAACTTATGAGGAAAAATTTCACAGATGAAATTCTGCATTAAGGTAATAACCAAGGTAATAACCTGATGTACCTATGAAAATTAACAAACTTTAATATAATTTTGATTATCTGATGATCAAAAATGATACATATTTTGGTTGTTGGAAATGATAGAGACAAAACATCCAAATTCGAGAAATCAGGAGTATATAAATTAAATTGTGGAACTTGTCCTAAAGTATATATTGGTTAAACTTCAAAGGTGGAAGCTAAGCACATTGTCAATTAATGATCATTTGTACAAATCTACATTGATTAGGAATGCGACGGAGCTCTACCTAATTTTTAATTCGGTACCTCTAGTTCTAGTTGCCGATCACTTCGTGTTCTAAAGATTATCTAGTAACTCGAAAACAATGAAAAATATACAACAAATCGAATACTGTTTCTGGCGAAGATTGGTCAGAAGTCAATGTTAACAAAAACACCCTCAGAATAATGTTAAGAGTTGGCGACTAGTTATGTTAGTTGACAGAAGCCTAATAGAAAACCATTCACTCAAAGAACGAATTCTTGCTGTTTTCAAGAGCGCAAGTGGTCAAATAGGGATGGTAGACGAAATCTGGAGTTTATACATAGGCTATCGATTTGTAAACAATGCGTTCTAATGTTGAATCTGAAGAAGAAAGGGAAAAAGAAATGAGGTATTTACTTCAAGTTGCATTTTGTATTATGGGTAGTTTTACTGTAGAAGAATGTTATTCATTTCTTGATGACGCTAACTTGATTAAAGAAACTGGTATGGGAATAGTATTTTCAAAACATTAATTTTAGGCCAGAAGTTCCAATTCTACCAATTTTGACTTTTGTTAATTTCTAGACCTTGAATTTTACCAAAACGTCAATTAGATTGTTGAATGGAATATTATAGAGTCAGTAGTCAAAAATATAACTTCTTCGAGTGTCAGGCATCAACAACTTGACATATGAAGATATTTTGTTCACAATAGATCAATTACCTGCATATCTTGCTATTTTCGCTCAAATGCCAATAAAACCCCTCTATTCATCCCAGTATTCATCATTTATTCATGTATTTTCCAAGATACTTCCATAAATTACTGTTTGGCGTACATAGGGTGTTACTTTTCTAATAATCGCAGCATTCACTATTTGTAAATCATTGTCTCTAGTGAATCTTTTGGTGAATCTCTTCGAAGAAATGGCAAAATTACTTCAATTGTATTCAAGATTGCGTGATATACAATATTAATGTGCTCATTACGGAAAGGTATTTCCATTTCGATATAACGAAACCATAAAAGTTAATATTTGGTGAAAAACATCCTCCATTATTTCAACCCATAAATATATCTGTTCAGCCCTCTTTTTCCACGCTTATCTATAAACATTTCAAAGGATATCGAGTTTCAACAGGACACTTAACACTATATTATTGCTTCCGTATCACAGAATAAACGATAAAAACGTGAGGAAAAATGTGTCGAGAGCCACCTACAGGTGTTCCAAAAATATATCGCGTACACACCTGGTAACTATATATTCGTTATCATGTAATGACTATCTTCCATATCATGTAGTGTATGGTCTTAGAAAATAATAAAGAATAGACCATGTTGAAATTCAAATAATTTTATTGTGAATGAAGAACAACAAATTATGGCCCTAATAGATACCACTCATAATCGATATAGACGAAAAAGATGACAAAAAAGCAGTTATATTTTTATGACTTGAAATGGAAGGAAAATAAATGTGGGGAATTTTTGTGGGGTGTAAGGCGTAAATATGCGATTTAAGTTCGCTACTCGTTTTGTCAGCAAAAAAGCAATATGTATTTAGAAAATTAACACAAAAATTGGCAAACTGAATTGTCAAAATATACAGACATATGGAAACATCTATTTAGTAGCTTAATCGAAAAGTCTATTCACAACTATTTCCCAACACCAAACCGTTATCTTCAAGAGGAAGATCAATTTGATCAGTTTGATCTTCCTCTTGAAGATGATCACTTGGTGATCGAATCACGTGTCGAGGTGTTAAAAAAACAGTTTGCTGTTGTGAAAAAACTCCAGTAATATTCATTACTACACAAAAGGGTCCAAACAGCGCATCACAAATTGTTAATGTAGTAATTTTCGAGTCTATCACATACATTTTTTTGTCAGAATTAACTCCATCTCATTATATTTTATATTATAGTCTATACTCTATATGAAGTCAATCCAAACAGCTAAATGAAAGTCTAATTGCATTACTCTCTACTACTAATAAAAAAATCCGTGTAGGTTTATGAAAAATAAAATTAATTGTGAAAAGAAATTATACCACGTCGCCCATGGCATACAAAGAATCTGCCGGCGTTCGGTAAATATTTAGTTTATATGCCATTCGAATTGACTTCGTATATACTATACATTAAAAGTTTATTTTCTATTTTAATTCTAAGGTAACTGACTTTAGTTTGGTCAAACGAAGTTAAAGTGCCAAAAACAATATTCAGTTTCAGAATTATATGAATAAATAATTTTTAAACGTATAAACCTATATAAGCAGAATTTGAGAAATATTACTGGGGTTTTATCTCAACACCAAACCTTTATTTTAAGACCTTGACAAGTGTTTCGATGACAAAGTTATCATCTTCAAGAGAAAGCTTAAACTGAACATGATTACTTGGTGATCGAAAAACGTGTCGAGGTGTTGAAATAACGGTTTGGTGATGGGATAAAACTCCAGTAATATTCATTACTACACCAAAGGTTCCAAACATTGTATCACTACAATCTGAGAACACTAAGAGTTCCGTAAAGACAAATCCAATAACATTGAGACGACAGGCCATTCAAAAACTTTGGGGTGATTACTAATCCCCATTTTGGGGGTGGAAGTAGTGGAATTAAAAAATTAAAAAAGCTAGGAAAGAATATCCCCGTTCAATCAAAATTCCACGGTTCTTATTTTGACTCTGTATAATGTTTAATATACTAATTAGAGTGACGTTGAGTTATTCTGTACATCTTTTTTTTGTACCTTGGAAGCTGTCCATTTAGTCCAAGTCTCCAGAAAACACTAAAAGTGCAATCTCTTGGGCTTATTGCTGTACATCTTAATGTGTACTAAATTATCTCAGGTTCAAGTATTTTATTCCTTTCCACTAAAAAATTAAGAAAATAATTCAAATCATAATTTAAGAAAATACTACGGGAAAACAAACCTCCTATCAATTCTACCAAAGCGCCCTGGAGGATACTGAACCACGGATTGTTAATAATAAACAGTTTTACTTTTCAATTACATTTATTGTTTATATTAACCAATCTCATAGAGTTACGCCTGCTCAATCAAAATCTTCATTCATATTCAGATCCTTTCTGCTGTGCTGCGAAGCATTCATTTTGTTTCGACTTTTATTGTCATGAAAATTATAGCATAATCAAACAAAACAATAAAAAAAGCACGTCTTTACCATTGATTTATATAAACTGAATTTATAATTATATACATTTTCCTGCTAATGTTGAATACTAATCAACCGTACGTGGTCAGTGGTCATGTACGAAGCTGTATAATTATCCAGTGTATTGTGTAATATAAATTATTCAAATCCAATGAAATATCGATCGGTGATTAGAAGGAAGGAATGTTAATGATGAAATAGTAATTAATAATATTCAACTATTACCTGTATATGAAAATCCTTCTTATCTAATGCTCAAACCACAAATTCACACTTTAACAAGTACACATGAGCCTCAGCACCTTTTTTCCACTGTAACTCCTTGTAACTCACAGAACTTGTTACACGCACTACCGATCTTCACCGCATGACAGTCGGTGCAACACTGTTTAGAAGAAGGAGAAGGACTAAGTTGTCCTTTCTGGTGCCATTGCCATTCCAACAGTTGGTTGACGCATCAAGGAGATTTAGCGTCATATATTGGGGTGGAATACTTTTGATGGGCGGACATGCGAAAAGTGTGCTGTTTCGAATAATTGGAAAAGTACTGAATACTAATTTATGACTTTCACTCACCTATAATAATCCAATTTCAATGGATGCACTGAATGTACTAATGAATATTGGAGAAATTCTGGTGTTTCTGCAATTCAATCATAAACGTGATACCTACCTATTTTGGGAAATCATCTAATGACTTGAAGAAAACTTAAAAACCAATATGGTATATTCAAATAAAAATTCACAGTGATTAACTAAATTATATTATACACATAATAATTTGAAAATTTTTTTCTGGCACTCAATTTTTCAATAGTTCAAGGAACGCAGTAAAAAACCTCAGCGAAAATGTTATATATCATGGTGGGGCACATTAAAGTCTTCAAAGTCGGAAAATGTATGTTATATGTTTTACCTACAGAGACGCTTCATGTGTTTATAGTGTTTACAAGGGGAATAACAAACTGAATAATAGGGACCATAAACGGTAAATGTAGATAAGCAGACTATTTGAATCATAAAAACATCAAACGAAAACCATATTCGTTGCTTTTAACACTAGTACAAATACTATCATTTTATTGAAATCTTAGTGTTTGTACCGTTGATATACTTGTAGTTAGCAAATAACTATATACTAATAACTTCTTCAATAGAAACATATTTAAGAAGTTTTGACAACTATCTAAATTAATTTCTGACAAATCAATCAACAACCTCACACACATTGTTTTTATATTTTGTTTCTTCTAAACACTTTATACTAGGCGCTAATGACTATGATGATGTGATACCACATTACTCCCCCTTCTGATTGAGACTATGAATAAGAAATTTCACTTTCCTTCCAGAGCGGGTGATGTAGGACCTTTCCAGAGAAACTTTTTCCATTTCGTCTTCATTTTCAGCATTAAGATTTTGACGGCCTATTTTGTTGATATCTGGTTCTACTTGATGATTCTCTATAAAAACTGGTTTGAGTCTCTCTATAGATATTTTTTTTCTTCTTATTGTTGATTGATAAAAACCGTGAAATATTTGTCATTTCACTTTAAAACCTTGTATGATCCAGAATATGGTTGTTGCAAAGGTTTATTGACTGCATCTATTCTAGCAGTTGGTAATTCTTCACATATGAATATTTTCCTATTGCTGTGATTAGGACCTTGTGTTATTTTTATTTCATTCATTTTCTTTTTGAGGCTGTTTAAAAATTCTTCGTGATTAGGGTTGAATCTTGCATTTTCAACAACCATCTTTCCAGGGATTCTCAGGGTCTCTCCATATACCTACCTTTTTTTTTAGACAGTGTTGATGTTTTCTTTTTCGGGGTTACCAATTGTAGTTAGCAAATAACTACTGATAACTACCTATATTAATTTCTGACAAATCAATCAACAACCTCACACACATTGTTTTTATATTTTGGTCTTCTAAACACTTTATTTATAATAACCTACATTACTTCTGAGAATCGCTAATACGCAAAACAACAAACAACTGAAATATCGAATGCAGTTACTAGCATTTCAAAAATAAGATATTTTTTGGAACTGACGACAATATATTAATCCGTGAAACTTGAAAAATTTCTATGGTGAGTAAAATGGAAAAAATTAAGTACTTTCTGTTAAAATCTTGAATTTTCAGATTTTCTATTACGCGTATTTTTTCACATGTAACTCAATCATCAGGTTTCGTTGAAGAAATTTAACAAGTATACATGCTAGTTTACATTGGAGCAGATGGTAATCTTCATCTTCATTCGTATGTTGAAAGAACTGTAAGTTAATAGTGAAATGAGGAAGCTTTAGGAATGGAAGATATATTAATTTATTACGGAGATGTATTCGAACACTTCAACACAACTTTAATCCATGTACTAGACTAGACAATCAAATTTGCTTGTGACGTTTGGGTTTTCAATCCAACACCCTCAAAGTACGTTTGGAGATGAAACTAACTGTATATGAAAATGAGCAACATTCAGATGAAATTCCAATTTGAGTTTTATCAAACATCCAAAATTGTTAAAATGTTCTGAACTTTCTAGTTCACAATTATTTCCGTGTGAAATGGAAACGTACAAAATTCGGAAAACGAAGAAAAAATGGAAAAAGCAATTGAGGTTGTTGAAATAAGTACGTATAGAAATATTAAATAATAATGAAAATGGTTTCTGTTGATAACTTCGGAAATAAATTATAACATTCGAGCTGGTAGATATAATTTCTTAAATCGAAAATAAATTGTGTTGATATAAGTGAATAAAGAAATGAAATTGTCAACTCAGATTCGCTCAAATTCAGCAAAATTAACCAGAGTTCAATACATGAACACATATTGTTCATCCCTTATTTGAAAATGTATTTTTCTCAATCAGAACACCAATGCATCCAATACATAGATACTGTGTCTGTTTTCTTGAGTTGAATTAACTCAACAGAAAATTCAAAATCGAGCTATCCTCTACAAATCAACTTTCAGAGCAAATCATAATTTGCATCCACACAATACTTATTACTCATATGATTAGAAACAATTTTCATTCATGAAAGGCAAAACTGAAATTTCTGATGTAGAATAAAACCAAAACAAACACTTTTTCCTAATTACCAAACATGCAATATTCTTATTGATGTGCGTTTCACCATCCAAGTGGGCGTCTTCAGAAGATGAAGAAAAAAAGGTTTTCTGGATCTCCTGGAGCCGAAGAAAACGATAAAACTCAAGATTAATATCCAAGACTAAATAAAGAGGCAATAGAAATTCAAAAACACGGACAATTTCAATAGAAAAACAGGACAATAAACATCAATTAAGTCTGGCTACCTGGTCTTAATTGTACACAAACAAGGTCAGGTTATCCATTTTAGAGCAATCAGTCCATGCCCACTACTAATAATATAGAACCAAAGTCAAATAAAAGCATCGTAGTAAATGCGTTTGGAACATCGGGACCGTTATCACATTGCATTCGATAATGTCTACCGCGGAAATAGACGAAACGTCAGGCATAAAACCTGCAGACCTCGGCCAAAAAAACCCGGAAAATAGCTTTCACATAATAACTATTTGTTAAAAAAATAGAACAATTATTCAAGAATTAGTTATTGGCCGTAGCTAGGCGGTTCGACGTGGGTGCTTTGTTCACTCACTCGAATTGACTGCCGTGTTGGTCGGTGGTTCTAGCCCGACGATTTCACTTGCTATCGTCCAACCCGTGCGACAGCTGGTTAACGAAAAAATAGATTTTAAACAGATTTTTTTTAATTCTTATATAAATAGATTTATATTCTATGCTTTTATTTCTCATAAACAACTGTTATTGCTAGACTGTGAGTAATGTAAAAATAATATTTTTGGGGTACGGTAATAATTATTTCATTATTATTATTAACGGTTTAAATTAATACCTCAACTTAACATATATTCATTTCAAAGAAAAACTGTTTATTTGGTTCAACTGATTAAAAAAGATATCACCAAACGCAAAACGGTATTGTTGAGAAAAACAACTTTAATTTTAAAAAATATCCAATCTACAATACACTTCATGAACTATTTCTAATTTTCCTATCAATTTGCATTCATCTACGTATCATAGTTCATTAGAATCTAATAATATATAATCTATAAATCTTTCTATATTCGCTTGAGAACTACTAACCTGTTATTATTATTCTTTCCATTAAATCAAGTGAAAATATTACTGTTGTTATCTAAAGCATTTCCATTTAGAAAATGATACAATCATTTTCATAATGACAAACCACATAACAAGAGTAGGTCTTGCAACCTACACGAATAAATTCGAATACATAAAAAGCATGCCAACATAATTTCTTGGTAAAAATCACACGGGCAATACCTGTGATTATAGTTAGGAAAAAATCTCTATTAACAGTGTCTACTGAATTCCACCACAGTTTATTAAATATCGTAATTTCACATTGTTATAGCTAGTCAATGTAGCGTATCTAAAAAGTAAAACTGCTATGCATAATATCCCCCCTGGTAGTTAAAAGCTACAATTATACACTCCGTCTAGCGGAAGTTTTATTTTGCATATGTGACCATTTCGCAAAATTCCCACAAAATGTATTTAATTGAAAGTAAGGCATTTGCGGTTTCAAATAACATACTACGTACATGAAATTAGAGTAAATGAAAACTACATATTTCCTTACTTAATATATAGTTCTTATAACTTGCAGAATATGTCAATTAGTGAATTGAATGATCATAGGTATACAATGAAAAATAAATCCAGTAGCAGTCGAGTGAATATGAAAAGAAATATTTTTCAGAATAACTAACGTTGTATATGAATGGTTTTTGAGTTTCTACTTCTCCATCAATATAT